>PNEQ01080203.1:0-26365 GCA_003012365.1 Medauroidea extradentata
ATTTCTTATTTTTAACATAAAACTTGGTGTAGTAATGGCATTTCGATGAGAACTATTGCAATGTGATCGTGATACAATGACGAGGAGAATGAATGGTCGCAAGACATAGTTATTATTGCACATTAATTTATGATGGTTGACACTGATGACTATTGAATATACTAAATCGGGGTGGCGACCATATGGGCCTGTCACAATAAATTACTCTCTCGTTGTGTGCTCTCGTACATATTTTGAGGCTTAAGCACCACAGCGGATATTCAGAAAATTCCTTGCGTTGATTGGTTGCTGTACTACGCATTAGCGCAATAAAGGAAATACAACAGTTTTCTACGTCCTAGTCCCCACTAGGCGGGTCAATATTGGTAAAAAAAAAAAGAACCAAACCTAGGACTAATTCCAACAAAAGGTCTGTGAGCGGTTTTTGGAAGTAAAAGGTGTTCTGATATACAGGAAAAAAGTCTACCACAATCGGACAACTGGAAGTGTTTTTTTTTTTCAAAATGGCTGACGGAAACCTTGAATATTGGTTTAACTTATGTGACTTCGTTATTTTTAAGTGCAGAACAATAATTTTTATATTAAATGTATGGTTTTCATGGTTAAGAAATTCATTGCCACCATTACATTTTGGCCACTGAATAAAATATGGCGGCCAAATATGAAAAATACTGGTACAATACTAGATATTATGTTTTAAACACACACATATTAAACACCAAGTTGTATGTGTACGAGTTCAAGAAGAAATGCGGCACAATATGAGATGAAAAATGTCACTCTATTTTGTCTATAAGTCCTCATCACTTTCCTCTAGTTCGTCTAACATATAATTGTCACAATGATTAACTTGACATGATCCACAAATATAGCTGCATGGAAGTCCATTTTATCTGCAACTACAACGATTATTGCTGCAGCTAGTTTTACAGTTACAGTGTATAATTTTCAGAAGACTGTCTGGTGCAGCATTCATATCACATATTACGGGTAAAAGTTCGTCGCCATGAAGTTTCCAACCCCAGTTCACAGGATTCATTTCCCTAGCTGTACTCATCCATATCATGGTCTGATAGTTCACTCTCTGACAATGGAATTTGGTTGAAGACTCAGTTGGAGGAAGACGTTCTGGACGAACAAATGTATTGCCTGTGATAACTTTCTTCGTAAGTGTTTGATAACTCAAGGCTACCAAAGAAATTGTATTGTTACCTCCAAAAATAACAGCCATTGCTTGACTACCAATACTTATTATTTCAGCAGCATTCTTGCTTGGTAAAGTGAATACAGATGCACAAGAATGAAGATCACGATCACCATTTATTAGTTTTTGAAATACTGTTTTCTTACCAATACCATAAATGCGCGATGTTGAGTCACATCCCGTGAAAGCGTGCAGAAATAACGCTTCCGACATTGCACATGGACTTTACAACCAGTAGTGACTACAACACCGTCACATCTCAGAACACTTGCTGCATTGATGCCATCAGCACCTTTCTCATGAACTTGAATTATGGCACCATGAGACAAACTGTCTTTGCATATAGGACAGTTCTCACTCTGTCTTGAATTACCACTCATGTTTCAAACCTTTAACAGACGAAAACATGGTTAACACCATTCAACTACTGGTTGTAAACATAAAACAAAAAACACGTGTTTGTAGAAATGGTAACATAAAGTTACGTGACAAATTAGGGTGACTTGGTGATAGAAATAGTAATTTTCTTAAAGGCATTTTTCTTCTTCGGTATTTTAGGAGACTGTTTTACAGTTACTTAATGCTGCACAGCTACATAAGCTGACAAGGACGAAGGGTGATTCAAATATTGTTTTTTTTTTAAGAACCATGTGCCACAAAGTTGTCCCAGATTACAGTACATCAGGATTGACGCCATTTTGTTGACATAGACATTATGTGATGGTGGAAATGAATTCCTTGACCATTAAAACCATGATTTTGATATAAAAATTATTGTTCTACGTTTGAAAATAACGAATTTACAGGAGTTTAACCAATATTCAAGGTTCATGGTGGCCATCTTGAAAATAACCCATTTCCAGTCGTCAGATTTTGGTAGACTTTTTTCCTGTGTATCAGTACACATTTTACTGCCAAAAACAGTTCACAGACCTTTTGTTGGAATTAGTCCTACGTATAGTGGTATTTTGACCCGTCTACACACACACTAGCTGTTTTGAGCAGTTTTGTATCAGTAATTTTGAAAACATGTTCTTGTGCAAACGATCTGAGTTCTATACTAATTTTTATATTTTCAATTGTTAACCCAAGGTTAACACTGTTAAATACTTTAGCATTAAGACTTAATCAATGGAATTAAAAAAGATTTTCCATCGTATTGATTCGAATCGAAACACACACATTTTAACTCTAACTGCTTACTGCTTTAGTAGTGTAAATCGTAAGTTCAATTAATCCCAGAAAATATAGATGTTTCCATGATGCCACTCGTAGTTTACCCGACAACCGCCGGCTTTCTTTAACGTACACAATCTGGTATTTTTAAGGAAAATAAATATAATTTGCCACGTAATTCATATTTTTATCTGTAAACACTAGCGGAGCGTTGTTAAAATATATCGCAGATAATATTTACTCATTATTTTACTAAACGTTGTTTTAACGCACTCTTCAGTGTAATAAATACAGCGGAAAATACAATATTATAATCCTGTTCGCATTTGTTGTACTTAGGCAGTAACCTCGCTATTGTGTACGTTCAGTATTTGCGACTCTACTGCTTAATTTTTAGGTTTAGGCCTATATCCTTACTAAAGTTGATTTTGTAAACACCTTAACTCCGTCAGCAGCCAGGCCAAGTGATGCCATGGTAGGCATGGTGAAGGGAGATGAGTAATCTACCCCCTCCCGTTACCAGAACATTCCACACGTCGAATGTACGTGGCAGGGGTTTGCAACCCTGCGTGAGCGAGGCATGCTAGCAACTCACCACGATACCTCTGGGCGCGTTCCTCTGCCATGACCGCGAGTTGATCAACATTCAGCTGTCGTCCTGTACACGAGATTATTTCCTGCAGGGGCGTCATTTCACGTTCATCTTGGGGGGGGGGGGGGCAAGATTTTTTTTCGGCAACAGTGACCATTGTTGCATAATTTTTATCAATTATGCGCGTATAAATTAGAAACTTTAATAATAAAACTTCAGTTAGCATTATTTAAATAACAAAATACAAAAACAAATTTTTCACACACTTAAAATTGTAAATCCAGGGGGGGGGGAATTTCCACTCCTGCCCCCTTAAATGACGCCCATGATTCCCTGTACACGAACATATTTAACTGTCTTGTCCTATATGACCGCCAGTATGGGCTGGTGCATGTAGCTGACGAAATAGTTATAAACACCATGCCTACAGAATTTATACGACGGTCAAAAGTTAAACATGTTACTGTAATATAACAGTACGCGGCACTTTGCTTAACACGGATATCGCACATGTATTCGTTATTCATGTGATTCATTCAAATACCTTAGAAATTATTTTTAATTTTTTGTGTTGTATGATAAAGAATACAGCGCCGAAATCAAGAGGGTAGGGTGTTGGGGGTTGGTACACCACCCGAAAAAGTGTGACAAATTATGAATAAAGGTTATTTTTATAATGTAGTATTATTGTTTTACTTACAACTGTTGGGCAAATGTGTCTATTAGGGTTAAGAAAATTATGATAATGTAAAGAACGTATTATAATCCAGCAAAATGTTGGCAGGGTGGGTCTAGTCCTCCCTCCATTACCATACGGAAAATGCTTAAATAGCACCATTTAGCACCTTGATGTTCAAATTTTTCCGTGGGAGGACCCCCGGACCACTCGCTGTATTAAGAAGGGGGGAGGAAGGAGCTCGGTAATACTTCATAATGTTTTCAGGTTCGAGACTACCACCTCCCCTCCCTTATCCTTTCCTACCAAACACATATCTTAGCTACGACCTTGTCTAACCCACTTCGAGAACATATTCTGGGCGCACCCCCTGAATTAATATTGTGGTAGTTATTCTGTAAGGGCGCGGTTCACCTCAGTTTTCAACGTATTTTTTTTATTTTTATATTTGTACCAGATATTTTTCCTTGTTTTAGACATAAATTATGATTAAATCTTCTTCTTAGGAAATTTGTGTACCTCTCATAGTTTTTGCGTAATGAGTCGTAAACGTCAAAATTTGCACTTTACGGTTTTACGTACGCCACTAAAACCAACTGACATACCAAACCGAAAAATTTCACAGTGTATAACAATGTTGTAGGCTGTGATCTGACACATATAAAAACAAGAAATATATATTATTGTAATTTTTTAAAAATTGATGAAATTTTTTAATTTTCATTTCAAAATTCAGAATTTTTTATTAAATACAAAAAAAATTTTTTTTTGTTTTCATATATTTCAAATCATAGCCTACAACATTGTTATAAATTGTGAACATTTTCGGTTTGGTATGTATGTTGGTTTTAGTGGCGTACAGAAAACCGTAAAGTGTTAATTTTGACGTTTACAGCTCATTACGCAAAAACTATGAGAGATACATAAATTTCCTATGAGGAAGATTTAATCACAATTTACGTTTAAAATAAGGAAAAAAATATCTGGTACAAATTAAAAAATATAAAAAGGCGTTGGAAACTGAGGTGAACCGTGCCCTTAACTGGTTTGTGCGGGCCGTTATTTACAATTAGAATTTATTGGTTTGTGGTCATACGCCATTGCTCATGTTTTGTTGACCGAACTCGTATTGAAAGACAAAGTGACGAAATACAAAAAAAAACACACAAAAGCACAGAAAACTTCCTCTGGGATTGTTTTTTCTTACGTTGTCTGTGCTTTTGTGTGTGTTTTTTGTATTTCGTGACTTTGTCTTTCAATACAAGTTCGGTCAACAAAACACAAGCAATGGCGTATGTCCACAAACCAATACATTCTAATTGTGAACTCCCATTGCAACAAACCTTTAAAAACCTCACCGTTATTTACAATAGTATCCAAAATGTCTTTCATTTCAACTAGCTTACCCTATTTTATATCTCTGTATATATAGCGCTTTCGAAAGCTCACCCGCTGGAGTAGAGTAGGTTATCTCAGTCACATGATCAGATTTTATAGATCACGGGAATTTGACTTCCAGGGTTTTAAGATTGCAGTAAAAAAAAGTAAACATATCTTATATGCCTGTCATTTATTTTGCCAAATGCAACGTCCACAACTCATTGTTTACAAGTTATTTTATCAATAATTACGTATAATACTCGTGTAGTGCTTGATTGTTGGATATTTTGAGCAAAGTGTAATCTTTTCAACTTAATTGTTGTGTTGGTTATGTTAACTGTTCATAATTTTTTCGCACCAAGTGGTGACTCTCGTCTGCTAACCGCCACTTACTGTGTCCGAGGGTAGGGTAGCGAGGAGTTGATCGAGAGGCTTCCAGGTGAACGTTCGAACACCGGTACATTTCACTGGGGTTACGTTTCGAACAACTTAAACTGAAATTTAGGCTAACCTACTCTACCCTCGAGTGCTTTCGAAAGCGCCTACAGTCTAACCAACGAATGAGTGCTCTTTTCTGACATAGTTTCCGGTTTTTGTTGCTACTGTTTTATCTTCCGATAACATCGTTTCATATTCATTTGCTCGAGTAATCTGATTTCATGTGTTACATAAATAATCTAAAGGATTCCGTCCCTGAAATTACGTTAACAGCTGTCAAAAACATACTTGTATGTAGGATAGGTTATGCATAAAGCTACCAAGTGTATACTTTTGCAGTATATAACTACTGTCATGTTATTTATGGACCACAAATGGTCTCTCTTAAAGCATAGTTTGTATCAGTTGTAGAATACAATATACCTATCTCCCAAGTTTTAATTAAAGGTCAGGAAGTCAGGAAACCTTTTTAACATGTACACATTTATAATCTTAAAATTATAAATAATTAGATTAATGACCTTTGTGTTCTATCTTCCGTGAGCTTTATTGTTGGTGGAAACCAATAAACAACGTTCTATTCTATTTATCGAACTAAACGAACAAAAAAATTAAATTGGATATGAGAACTTGGCAAAGTTTTATAAATAGAGGCTGTTCCACCTACTGCGTAAAGTAGCATGATATAGAACAAACTGTCATAGAAAAACTTTAAAAAATCCTAAGACCAGTAAGAGAATGGAACACAAGTTATATAGATCCAAGAAGAACAGTTAGCAATGGTATCGTACTGATTGATTTCTAGCTGGTTTAGGTAAGACACATAACCTACAATCATTGAACTAAAAAGTTTACCAACAAGTTACCTTATACTTTAAATTGATATTTTTGCGGTCCAGATTGTTTTACAGCTTTTTGTTTAAATCAATTCAGATATGCCAGCTAGTTAAACTGTATACAGACTTTATTTAGTGAGAGAGTACTGTTGTAAAATATTGGTCTTGCATTCAGGATGACCGAGGTTCTAATCTCAGTCATTAAAAATACGACTTACAATCTGTAGCTTGGATATGTTTGCATGTTTCACTTGTAAATCATATGTGGGGCTGAGATTCCTAGTGGTGTAAGTCACAATTATTTAGTAGTGTCGTTTTTATTCATATTATATACATTTTGCAAACGAATATTCTGTAACAAATGTTTTACTCTTAAGTGAATTTCTGAATTACATTCGAGTATTGCAAGAATGCACTGCATTTTGCATATGATTATAAAAAATTGTTTAAGAGGAAATTATTTTAATTGACTTATACCACTATAAATCTAAACCCCTCATATGATACAGCAATAAAATATTTAGAATATTTTATGATGAAATATAAGTCTGTGTCATATATCGAAGCATCGAAAGCAAAGTTCAGAGATCTGCCACGTGTATGCCCTAGTGCAAAACGCGTTGGTATACCGTGTGTGTTACAGTCGGTAGATGAATCTACGGTAGAAGGCCTACCTATAGTTTGCCTCATTAAAGAATTCCATTCTTTTACAGTTGTGATGTTATCATTTTTACAGCTGTTTCAATGGAACAATCAATTTGCTACTCTATGCCAGGTGATTTCTGAACAAACGAACAAAGCTGACTGACAAACTGTGCAGTACATAAAAATTAAAAGCATTTTCCTGTAGCTCTGCGCACACGTGGTAATCTTCAGAACTGTCAAAAACTAATAAGTACTACCGAAGATAGACATATGTATTGCAAAATTGGATAGCCATCCGAGTGCGCTGTTGCACAAATCAAATAACCAAGCGGCAAAAACAGCTTTTACAACAGAAACTACTCTAAAAATGGAATTTTTTCATTAGACTGACTGTATCAACTATACCTTCGACTCTGTCAAATTATTTCACGATACGCGTGGGATTAAATCCATAATACTAGGAAGGGATCTGTCTTACACCGCACGTGTTGAACCACGCGATCACGGAACGCGGCAAACTATTTTACACCACAAGATAGGGGTCGTCGCTACACAGTGGCTAGAACACTCGCCTCGTATCAAGGCCATCCGGGTTCGATACCCGGCGGGACCGTTCCCTGGATTTTGACAAGTGGTAATCGTTCCGTCAGGTCCGCGGGTTTTCCCGGGATCTCTCGTTTCCTCCGCCCTTCACATTCCGGCGCCTCTTTACTGTTGGACCTCATCACATGTACGGACGGATCTAGGAATTCCTTCGCCCGGGGCAAGATCCCCCCCCCCTCCTTCGGGCCCATCACTTTTTCCATCAGTCCGATCAACCCAACAGTAATAATCGTATCTTGTATACATTGTTTCGCGCTCGCGTAAATAACAGTATAAAATTGTAGTAGAAATATATACTTATTAGATACCATTAGAAGTGTTTTGTGTGTGCATTCTAATTATAAATACTGTATTTAAAACATTATTTTGTGTTCAATGTTAACAAAAAACACAAAAATACATAACTAGTAAAAGTCCAAATATTGATACATACTGTATCTTTTTTACACTCATTTACATTTCATTCCCTAGTAAAAAGTTTCGGCACCACCAGCACCCCTCTAACTAAGCGCCCTGGGCCGTCTGCCTCCCTAATTCCCCCCCCCCCTTCAAAAAGAACCGCCCCTAATCTCATGTCACACTCTGGGAGAAGCAGGTACCTACGGACGCCCAACCGCCAGTCTGAATTCTACGCCGCCCTCGGGTACCCACCATATACGATATGTATTTACGGCACAAGGTAAGAATTACATTCCTTAACAATCCGTGTCACTCAGCATGCTAACTTTTAAATTAATTTCTTACTGATTCCAGATTTGGCAATATTTATTCGATAATTTTTCAATAGGGACGTAGCTAATTATATTGCTTTCCATTACGCACATTGTATTCAATGTTTTAAATCATAATTAAGAAAAAGTTAAGCTAATTCAAATTTTAAGAACATAATTCTCTCTCATCACGTATTTAAGTCTTAGTAACTCATAGTAACAATTTAGTCCACAAATAATACGGACCTGATAGAAAAATGCAATGTTTCTATTAAGACGCATTGGTTATAATTCGTCACACCTTTTATTTACTAAGCGGAAACTGATAATTTTTACTAACGAGGTGACACAGCATCTTAGCGCACAGTCTGCAGCATTTTTCTTGTCATATTTCTGTTCTTATATTTTTATATTTGTACCAGATATTTTTTCTTATTTTAGATATTAATTGTGATTAAGTTTTGCTCGTGTGAATGTTTTTATCTCTCATAGTTTTTGCGTAATGGATCGTAAATGTCAAAATTAGCATGTTACGGTTTTAATTACAACACTAAAACCACCTGACAAACAAAAATAAAAAACAGTTACATTTAATAACGATGTTCCATGCTACAAGTTCTCCTATGTAAAACAAAAATTAAATATTTTTGTATTTGAATGAAAATGCTTGAAATTTTAAATAATATAGTTAAAAAAATTAACAGTTAAAAATACGTTTTGTTTTGTGATTTTATGTAGGCTACCATGAAGAATACAACATTGTTCACCACTTTGAATTTTTTCAGTTTGGTATTTCAATTAGTTTTCGTATCGTGCTTGTAACCGTGAAATGCTAATTTTGACATTTATGAGCCATTACGCAAAAACTAAGAAAGATAAAGAAATTCATAACAGCAAAATTTAGTCACAATTTATGTTTATAATAAGGTAAAACTAACTGGTAAAAATATAAAATTAGAAATATGACGATGGAAATTGCTGTGGACCGCGCCATTAAGGTGGCCGTCTACACAGACTGTCGGGCGTTGTACAGAGCTTCGACCGTTACCAGAATATTGAAAAACTGCTCATCGTACACGAGTGATGCTTCGGAATATCATTTAAAGAACTTTACACATGCTTATACCCATTTAAAACTCACAGCTCCTCATTGAAGCATATTTTCTAGCGACCGAAAATGGGCGTGTTTGCGGCCCTTTATAGAGATGAATATATTACCGCAGAATTTTAAAAGGAATATATGTTTGCAACGAACCTTAATATTTACTAAAAAAAATCATAAAATGATAGAGTCACCAGTGAGGCGAGCTGTCGGCGAGCAGACTGCACGCCAGCACAGACTAAATAGTAATACAGATGTGAAATGACGTGGCGGCACGTTCGATGAGGGACTTCACCGCTTATTGGCTGCCCGAGGTTGTTGATACCAGCTCCATGTCTGTTTGGCTCCTGCATGTTACAGTAAGTTTCCTATTGGCCTGGCTGCTGGCTAGCAGGGTAGCTGCCTTACGCTGATTGGCAGTAGGTGTTTCCGCCGTGTTGCTGGTCAGCGAAGCCATTTTGTTGTCGTGTGTGACTGAGTTCGCCGTTCTACCAGCTATTTCACTTCTGTATTCCTACATATTCTGTGACGCCAGTTCAGCGACATGCTCCTAGAGGCCGTGAAGAGGGGGTGATGCACGTGTTGTGTCGTCCTTATCGCTTCCGTATTTCTAGGTCTGGAACACGCAAAATACGTTCACACAGACGGTCACCTTAAGGTGGATGGAGCGCCAAAGCAGTAAATTATCACAATTTTCTATATAACTTTTTTCCCTCGCTTATTATCGAAAATCAAGGTTCGACAATCCGGAAATGATACTTTTGCACAACTTATTACGTAACTACATTGTCACAAACTGACTTATTTATGAGCAGTGATGGCAGAAAGAAAAAGGATACACTTTTCCTATCTGCCAACAGTACTTCAAAAATAAGAAAGACTTTGACCATGTAATAAAGTAAGAACGTGCACAAAGGTGTAATATACGGATTGTCGAGATTTGATTTTCGATAACAAGCGAGGGGAAATAGTTTTGTCGAAAATTGTGAAACTACACTGCTTTGTCGCTCCATACCCCTTAAGGGCGCGGTCTACCGAAATTTTCATCATCATTATTTAATTTTTTATTTGTACTACATATTTTTTTTCTTATTTTAAACACAAAATGTGACTAAACTTGGCTTTTATGAAATGTTTGTATCTCTCATAGCTTTCGCTTAGTTGATTGTTAAAGTCATATTTTGCATGTTTCCGTTTTAACGACCACACTAAAACCAACTGATATACCAAACTGAAAAAAATCACAGTGGATGAAGACATTACAGGCTACAATGACATGCTCATAAAATTAAATAATAAAAATTATATGTGTTTAAAAAAAAATTATTACATTTTTGAAATATTTATTTTCAGTTTCAACATTTTTTTAAAATTCAATTAATTTTTATTCTTTAATTTGATGAGCATGTCATTGTAGCCTGTAATGTCTTTATCCACTGTGATTTTTTTCAGTTTGGTATATCAGTTGGTTTTAGTGTGGTCGTTAAAACGGAAACATGCAAAATATTACTTAAACAAGCAATTACGCGAAAACTATGAGAGATAAAAAAATTTCATAAGGGCCAAATTTAGTTACATTTTGTGCCTAAAATAAGAAAAACTATATCTGGTACCAATAAAAAATAAAGAAATGGCGATGAAAATTGCGGTAGACCGCGCCCTTAAAGTGAAATTACGTTTGAGGCATAGTTTCCGATACAAGCACAGCAAAATACTATTGAAGTATTTAAATTATATTACGCACAAATTCTCTTTACAAACCTTTATAAACGTTCCCAATAGTACCTAAAAGTTTGTTCCGCGTCATACTAGTGGCTATATATTAAAAAAAAAAAAAGGACATTTCGTCAAAAGTTATTTTCTTCTTACGTTTTTTAGTAGAATATTACGCGTCACTCAATATTCTCGAGTTCCACCCGGTATACACACAGTGTTCATATTTTAATAGGGATTACTGCATGAAAATCTACGTAGTTATGCAACTGTTATTTGTAAATAATTTGCGTAAAATATATCGACAATGTTACTGAAAATATATAAAAGGAGCGACTAACTAGCTAACACGACACTTCGGCCAAAAATGTAACAATAATGCAACAAAAAACAAACGCAGAACTTATTACGAAGTTTGTCCATCGATGTGACATAGCTACGAGTAAGCTGGTATAATTATAACAGGTGGACTCGCATTCGGGAGGACCCGGGTTCGATTACCAACTACGGCCATTATGATCTCGGTTTCCCGTGATTTCTTGAAAACGATTCATGCGAATGCTGGGATGTATTGTTGTCAAGGCCATGGCTGATTCCTTTCCCAGTTCTTGTCCTAGTGTAAAGTTGTGTTTGACTGTGTACCGCGCTATCAAAGACACGTTAAGGATCACTTGCCTTGGCATTATTGCATAAAAAACGCCTTTATAATGGAATATGGAAGTAGCATACCGAAAATAATTTTCTTTTTAATAATATCACATTTTATTCGGACTTAAAATCTCTGCTGGGCAGTAAGAAGGGCATCAGTCATACACAAATATAATGATACCGTAAACCGGGGTTACTTTGACCACTCAAAATATTAGCTTTTGGGTTTTCTGGTAAGTAAATAGTTATTCTGAGGAGATTGTTTTAATAACTGCCCTTTAATCCTTATAGTTACTGTCTGAAACTTTCGTCACTAAACGACATAAAATCCAAAATTCTGAGTGGTCAAAGTAACCCCACAAGGTCAAAGTAACCCCAGTTTACGGTACTTGTGTTCTTATCGTTCACTGTGGGTGGTGAGGAGGATAAAACTACGAGTTTATGTAAAATGGCTGTGCCCCATTTAACTACAGGTAAAAGTGGTGAGAACGGCACAGGTCTCATTGGGTAGTAATTAGACTTATGCACTTCTTCCTCCTCACTAAAGTCGTATGGCACGAACGAGGTTATGATGAACGGTATACCCGTATAATAAATGCAGAATATACTACTAACTATAATAACGAACATTTGACAATTATTTTAATAAACAAAACAGTAACGAGGATACTGCAACTAAATTTGAACTAGGATTACTTTAGCGTGCAAGAAAGTAAAGTGTTTTGGGTGTAAATTAAAATTTTTTTACAGCTTTATAAATAAATCCGGGTAGGTTAGCAACTGAGCATTGGCACATAAAATTATGTGAGTTCAACTTTCACGGGAAATAAGACTGTAAAAATTTTAACCTATTCACGATGTTGGTGTCATAACAAATGTTCATTTACGCGTGGAAAAGTGGACAGGAAAATTACCAACAACTCGAGCAAAAGTCATACGTGTTTCAACCTTCACAAACGTGGCTGAAATGGGATTGTACAGTGTTCTACAAAACAATTGTGGCTTTCACGCAAACGTGTATTCCAGGAGAGATTTTCTGTAAATAGTGAATAATTAACTATCAAGATATTTCGATATAACTGAAAGTTTAACGCGTTTTTTGTCAACTAATCTTCATCGTCTCCTGAACGATAAGGTTGGTTGGCAGCATTGTCGTCCTTACGTGAGAGGTGGTCCCTCACTACTCGCAGCTTTACAATTGTTTATGGTCGTCTGATCTTTATATCCTTCATGAAGTTTTCTCTTCAAGATATTAGTTTACCTGTCTGAATGTCTCAGCAGGTGTCCTACTAATATATGTCTTCTATTTTCTATTTCTAACTAATAGTCCTCCCACCAAGGCGATCCGGGTTAAATTCCCGACGATGTGGGAATGTGCAGGACGATGCATTTGGTAAGCAGGTTTTTTCGAGGATCTCTCGTTTTTCCGTCGATGCCCCATACTCACCTCATGTAACCCTTACCAGCGCTAAAGAACTCGTTAGGCACTGACCAAAATCTCTCACTCATTTTAAGCAATTTTCATCGCTACGTTCTTATTTTTATGTTTGTACCAGATATTTTTTTCTTATTTTAGATACAAAATGTGACTAAATTTTGCTCTTGTAAATTTTATTTATCTCGCATAGTTTTTTGCGCTAATGTTCGTTAAAATCAAAATTTTCGTGTTACCGTTTTAAGGACGACACTAAAACCAACTCACTTACCAAATTGAAAAGATTCACAGTGAATAATAATGTTGTAGGCTACAAGTACACCTATGTTAAGCCACAAAATATAATATTTTTGTATTTAAAAACAAAATAAATTTTTTAAATTTAAAATTTCAGCATTTTTATTTAAATATAAAAAAATATTTGTTTTTACGTACGAGAAATTGTATTAAAATATTAATTCTTTCAGTTTGGTACGTGAGTTAGTTTTAGTGTCGTCCTTGAGGGCTTGGGCCCGAGTTTCTCGGCTTCGAGAGAGTAATTTTTAGAATCCATACGAGAGTCAATATATTGTAAAAAATTGCTTCGTAACTTTTTTGCAAATTAGTTTTACTATGCAATGCAATTTTTCGAGACAAACTGTATGCGTATAGCTAATTTATCAATTAAAGGAAATTTCGTTAATTAACTAATTAGCAATTATTTTGCAGTCTTCTGACTCGACTAAATTAGAGTACACAGTTTAAATAAGTCATAACAAAGTTACGAAGCGATTTTACGATGTCGGCTCCAATTTATGTTTTAAAAAATAATTGACATTAAATGCGAAGTAACTCGGACCCATGCCCTTAAAACGGTAACATGCCAATTTTGATTTTAACGAGCCTTTACGCAAGAACTATGCGAGAGAAGAAAATTTTATGAGAGCAAAATTTTTTCACATATTGTGTATACAATAAGAAAAATAATATTTGTTACTAACAAAAAATAAAATAATGGTGATGAAAAATTGCTGAAGACCGTGTCCTGAACTAATAGTCATACCAAATCTATTTTTCAGGAGAATATCATTCACTTTGTGCTTTGATAATGTTAAATATAAAATTTATAACCTAACTACAAGCCATTGTTGGGCATCTTCTCCTTACCTGGCGGTGGCATAGTGGTCAGACCACTTGCCTCTTAACATGACGATCTGGGTTTGATTCGCTGTGGCGTCCTTCCCAGGTTTCGCACGTGGGAAACGTGGCGTGCGTTGTAATTTGCTGGTGGGATATCTCGAGGTATACACGTTACTTCTGCCTTTGCATTCCATTGCTGATCCATGGTCACCTCTAAATAATCTCCCGATCGCCTAATGCTCCACCCCCTGCCTAGGACACCAATGGTGCTCCGAGCTTCTGAGAATATAAGTTGATTCGAGAGAGAGATTTTAATAGGTGATCATACAATTTGATTTGTGGTAAGTAAGTTTAAAAGTCAAACGCATGTATGAATTTTTCTGTTTCACGTATTCGGTTGATATTTTCTCAGATTCGGCACTCTGAAAAATCCGTTTTAGTTATTTCAAAGGACCCGAAAATATTATTTTTTAATACGCATGCGTAACTTTAAAACTTATAGCGACATAGTTTGAAAAGGGTGTGTGCATTTCGAAGATTAACACATGTAATGCACGTTAAGTATCTAGGTAAAATAAAGTATAATTACAACACACTGCATGAAAGAAAGCACTTTAGTGGCCTACCTGAGTATTAGAGGCTCAGAAGTGACGAAGCAATAAGGGTGACCTAGAAGCGCGTATCAAGAGCCACATCGCCACATCGAGACAAGTGGTGAACTAACGTGTCAGATCCCACCTATCTGTTTGTGTGTGAATTATTATTTTTACACTGGATAGAAAAACATTCATCGTTATGCTCCGATAATTATAGTGCGATAAAGAGCTCTGGTTGTTGCTGTCCTGCTGTATCTTCAGTTACAGAAGCAAGTCTTTTATTCCAGTGGTGCAACCATTGAGTATACTCAATGGTGCAACTAGGATTTGTGTAAAAATGAGGGCGAAGGCTGATTTTAAATTTTAAAGCGGGAATATTTAATCAGTTTTAATATCTCAACCTTGAATATATCGTTGGCAGGAAAATCAATGTTTTTTTGGAAAAGTTCGTTTATACTATTTCTTCAGGAATAATATGGATATGGTTACATCTAATATTCTTTCTAACTTGCAATATTTCAACCAATCTGTTTTTAGAATGGGACTTTAGGCGGCGTCATTTAATATCATTGAGGGAAAATTTGCAGAAAAGTTTAGTGCACGTTCCTATCTTAGTTTCGCATAAGTCCGGTTAGTATAATTGTAGAGACAGGAAGTTTTCGCGAAAATATTTTTGCACCACTTTGTTTCAGTGCCTTACGCTCACACCTGTAGCAAAGCTTCTTGGTCAGTGATTGGCTGTTTTAACTCCCAGCGTCTTGGAATTCTATCCGCAAATCACAGGTGGGTGTTATCACAATTAAGCTTGTTATGATTGGCACAGTCTAATGAAATACGACTCTGCACAAATACACCCGGCCAATAACCAAACAATAGATGTGCGCGTGAGCACGTAAAGCACTGAAACAAAGTGATACAAAATTCTTTCAGCGAAAACGTCCTGTCTCTATATATTTGGAAGCACGGCGGCAGTTTTCAGTCATTTTTGAAGGCTCCGAAAAAGTATTTTCAATGCAAATGATGTCTTAATTAACAATGACATTCAGTCTTTGCCTGACGTGTGTTTTCTGTTTGTACAGTTGCACAATGGGTACGTGTAGAATAGTTTAGTAAGAAAAAGGAATTATACTACAGCGCATCTGAAGCGCGCGGTAGTCGCACTAGGACGTTCAGGAAGGAAAAAAAAAATCATAATTTTATATTTGTTTGAAACAGTGTTAGTTTCGTAGGCGGTACTTGAAAGTTCATTTTCCTCTTACGAAAATAAACAACTGAGCGAGGTTTCCCATAATGGCTTTTCAAAATAAATATTGGTAAGATTATACTTCATACACCCTCAGAAAACCAATCGACATAATGAAACAAAACAATTTACAGTGAAACTACATGTAATGGGCTATATAGTTTGATGCAAATAAATTCCAATTACACACACACACACACACACACACATATATATATATATATTTATATACATTTCTAAATTAAGATTTTTGGCAAATTTTTTCAAGTACAAAAATATTTTCTTCTGGGTTTTTGTAAGCTTCATGCACTAGCCCGTAACATGTATTTTCCAGAGAATTATTTCGTTCCGTGTTATGTTGATTGGTTTTTGGCGGAAGGGGAGTATCAAATAATCATTTTGACTTTGAAATGCCATTATGGAAAAACTAGATGGACTAAATTTTTTGTAAGAGGAAAATTTAGTACCAATAAACATATACGATACTAACACTACTTCTTACCCATACATAAAATTATGATTTTGTTCCCTTTTGAATGCTCGTAAGTGCCCATCGAATCTTTCCCCTTTGATCCTCCTCCGCAGTGTGTTTGAACAACTGGTTCTGTCTCGCATGACCTCGGCGAACTGTAAAACCGTGCATTCCTACTTATTGTGTATCCGTCTAGGCAGAACACTGAGAAAGTTGTCTCCAAGTGTAGTAACTGAGTGGAACATGACGGCAGAGACAAGAGTTGTGACTGGCTGGTTTGCCACTCCCGTCTGAAGAAGACCTTCGAATTCCTGGATCCACAGCGCGGAATGTGGCTCCCAGGAGAGGCACCAGAGCAAAGGTCGCCTACAACATAAGTCGCACTCTCGCTCTCAGACTACTCGCCGTTATTTATACACTGCTCCACGGCCAGAGATGATTGCCATCTGTTCGTATTGAGATACGTTAACCAAGACGTGGCATTAAGGCCGGAATTACCATGGCTTCACTTTTACTCATCACCTATCCCTTATCACATTCACGTGTAAGTAAGGCGTGATCGATTGAGGTGCGTATTTCCAGGGAGAATATAATAAAAAAGCCCCAACGCAGAGGTTAACTAACCAGAACCTTAGTTTCGTCTAAGACGTCCGAAATAAGATAACCCATGGCAACAATTGCCCCTCTTTAATATCAACAACAGAACAAGCGATTGAACACAATTTTAATTTTTAGTCATTGATACCTTTGCATTTTTTTCTTTTAAAAACAATTATTCATTTTTGGTTGTTTGTTTTCTTTCCGGCAAACTGCTCGTTGTTTACATACAAATATATGTGTAGGTGTGGAATATTGAAGTCGTATACATATAATTTGAGAGCTGAGATATTATAACCAAGTATCCTGCAGAAGAGCAAAGCTTATCGTGCGGCATATTTAAAATTAATTTTAATTGAACATTATCCAATTAACTTAATAAGCAATCTGCATTGGCAAGTGAGAATTTGAGTAAAAAGTTACAAACGATAATGGCGGTTCAACAATTAATTATGAAGATTGAAGAAATACTTCTAAGAATTGTCATGTCCATAACGTAGTTTCCGTAATTACATTTAGCTTCTCAACATACTAAGTAAAACTATTTGTTAGTTACATTCATTAGTACAGATATATTATTTCAACTCGTTATTATTTAATCGTAACATTCATTTTTCGTTGCATACGTTGTCAGACGGAGGTGTAGAACTTCAGCAATCTTCGGTTAAGGCCTCACTCTTTAGCTATGCAGTGGTTTCCAAAATATATTTTCTTAATGAAAATCAAAACATATATAAAAAATCCAGTTTTAACACTTACATATCATCGTTTGTATTTGAATTTTTCTGTTGAAGAAATACACCAAACGGATTTTTAGAATTTTGTCCCTGAAATATCACGTACTTTGTTGTCAAAATGAGCCTAAATGAAGGAAAATAATTTTTTTTACTAGCAAACAGTACATTATTTTAAAAGAACACTCTGGCATAATTGCGTATCGTATGACTGTATCAAATATTTTCAAAGCATTTGGTTAAAAAATATTCCAAATATTTGCAATTGTTTGAAATAAATGAAAGATCATGGCCGTAACGATACGTCTTACCTACCTCAGTTTACGAGGGTGTGTATATTACGGTCATTCACGTAAGCCGTAAGGCTCCAAATATACGATGCTCAAAACGTAGCAGATTTCATACCTATTTTCTGTTATCATAGAGAAAAGGGTTACTAAAACAGAGAATGGTAAGACAACTGTTGCGGTTTTGGGCATCTCGTATTTCGGGCCTTACACAATGAAAAGTGTCGGGGAATCATTCGTCGAGTATAGGTGATTCTGGATTAAGTGAGCACTCAAAAAAAGCCCTGATTAATTTATATTTTCCGCCAGTTTATATCTTTCCACTGCATGTAAACATAAACATTGCCACGTGCTTTTATTTACATAGGCTTGTACAATGTTAACATTTACACTACACTGCTGCGATAAATGTTGTCTATAATATCTACTCATTACATGAACGGGCGCTGTATATATGCTGTACTCAATAAGTAATCTTGGTTATAAATACCTGCGAGTTAACGTTTTATAACACTGTATTCTCTGCATCGACTATAAATAGTTACCACACGCACTATTGCCGTTACTTATCTCGTAAATGCATGCGTAGTATATTAACTTGTAATTGAAAACCGCCACTATAAACACGCATGACACACGCAATTCATGAATTTAAGTTCCGTTCAGCATACTGCCAAAAACAACGACGACGCAATTACAAAAGCAATAAATAACGTATTTTCTTAATGTGCAAAACAGAAAAAAATGCCATTTCTAATTCTATATGCTCAGGCTGGCAATTATAAAACATAACAGATTACTAATGACTTAACATAATTTAGGAATGATATTCATAAACAGTTACTTCTAATACTTTTGAATGTGTTCATCAGAAACCCATATTTATTACACAACGGACAAACACTTAACCTAACTCTGGTGCCACTTGTTGGTGGAATTTTGAACTACGTCTGGGGCACGAGCGTTAAGCGGCGATGTGTCAACGACAGTTTTGAATTCAGCAGACCATTAAATCACTTTGTGGTGGCGCTAATCAAGTCAAACTACACAGTCAGAAGGTATGTCAGCAAGATCATAAATACATATTATAAAGTATATGGTATACAGAGAGGTCGATTGCACGTGATGTTCTTTCACAAATGTTGTATTCAAATACGGAAATACATGCAATGATTCGCTACCAACCATACAAACAATAATGTAACTATTGTTAACGTTGGTCACTGCAGCAGAAGAACAGGTCTGGACACTCGCCTGGAAACTTGACCCCCTTGTTTGGTTGCAGTTCACCAAGTTACCTAGAGTATTGTGTTTTATTGGCGCTGATGTTAGGGCTATCGAACTCAAACTCCGCCCACTTCCTTTCCACTAAGATAAACAATTTATCAAAACGTATTTTTTTATCAATCTATGAAATACTTCTTTCGCTCACAAATTTAATAAAAGACTCCAGCAATCTTTATTTACTGCATAAATTTAACAATGGAAAAAAAGTGGGTGGTGTTTGAGTCCGACCGCCCTAACTGAAGCGCCAATAAAACACAATATTATCGGTAACTTAACGAACTACAGCCCAACAAGGGGGTCAAGGAAAATACATTGATAGATAGGCGAGTGTCCAGACATTGTACCTCTACGACCGTGACGTTGACTAATGTGCAGTAACGGCCAGTGATTTTTTTCAAGGGTTAAATCTTTAGTGCTCACTTTATTCCGAATGACCTATACAAGCAAAGATAACATGACGCAACAGAAGACAGTGATTATTCCGAAAAGTGATTTGCCGATCAGACCACGAGCATTCTTCATATATCACTACAACTTAAAAGTTTGTAGTAGACAAGCTTTTCGTTACGCGAACATGTACGTGAGTATAAGGTGACGCGATCTCAATGCGTCTTGTTCAAATGGGTTTTTCAAGGTGTTCCTGCTTAAGTAAAAATAAAGTGCAACGTGTTAAATGATACGTGAAGTCGTCATAATCTCATCTTAAGTAAGGTTTGGTTTCAGTCGCCACATCGGATTATTGTTATCCTGCGCTGTTTCGAAATTTAAATACGAAAAACCATGTAGGTGCCTTGCTTCACGGTACAGACATGGCGATTGAGCTGGCATCGTGTTACTACGTCACAATCAGTCCAGCAAATAATGCATATAAAATTTGCCACACTAGTTGCGGTGTAATTATAACAGCTAAATAGTAATATCTGCATTGTAGCACAAGGAAAATAGAATTTGCGTTACGATAGCAGCCTTTACAATTTTCATATCAGGGAAAAAGACAAAAATAACAAAATAATTCAATGTGGCGAGTAAAGCAGAGTGTAAGTCTATAAATACAATGCTCCATTCTGAACGTAAATACGCAATTGATAATAGAATTGATTAGCTTATGTATTCCACAATTTTTTTTTTAAAAAGTATGTTGTCTGAAGGTGACTAAGTAAAGCACCATCTCACCGCAGTTTTGTATACTCTAGAAAAGGATGACGATTTTCAAAATAAGCTGTCTTAAAAGAGGAATTTTTGTAGAAAAAGAACAGTAGCATACATTGCAGAGTGGCCACGGTGTCCAAAGAGTTCAGACATCTCGCCTCCCACCTAAGCGTTCCGGATTTAATCCCCGGTGGTTTCAGTCCCGGAATTTCCGCACGTGGGAAATGTGACGGAATTTGCCGTAGCTTGAGGGGTTTTCTTGGGAAACTCCCGTTCACCCCCTCAACAATGATCTCGCCCACCGGGCGACAGACATGTTTTGCGAGTCGAGGAGCCGGCCTTCTCTACTGGGTGACCCTGCCTGAGAGGCTGGAACACATAGTTGATTTTTCAGTAGCATACATTGCAGTGTACGTTACTATCTTCGCTAAATAAGCCGACATATTCAAATACTTTCAGAAATATTTAACAACTAGCGAATGAAAAAAAATTACTTTTATCTAGAGACCAGAAACATTCGTAGGTTCACAGACTTGTAGGCTAGCCTCCAAGAATATATATATATATATATGCACTCAAGCAAAGAACAGTTGTCCATTAGCTGCTCGCTGTCACAGTGATATGGGCCTGCATTTAGTTAATTTTTTATTATTGGCTCGGCGACTTACACAAGGTGTCAAATAGGACCAATTATAATGAAACTAACGCGAAATTACATTTGGTGATAATTCTAGCTTGTGTCTAAAAGAAAACGCGAATTTTTTAAGTCTCTACTTTTATCATACCACAAGAAAAATGTTTACACTATTATATAACCAGTAACTAAAATTTTTAACTATCATGGAATTTTTTTTACTTTATTTGAATATACAAGGTGGTGCAAAAAGAACGTATGCATTTGACTTGCGTAGTATCAGTGATGGAAGTGGAATAGCGGGGTGTGGGGCCTGTTGTTTTGTAGGTTAGAGCGTCTAGTTACAGAATTAATGACGCTGTGGACCGTGCATTGTCGCGTTTTCGCTGTTGAACGTTTCTTCAAAAGTAATGACTCTGTGATCACAGTCCATGCGTTATTTTTGCGCCACCCGTTATTACAACTCCAGTGCTTAGTAACAAGTTGTTAAATTATTCTTAAATTACTTTATTATATTGTGTGTGATATCAGTAATCATGATGTACTGAAATATTTGATGCTCACGTTTTAAGTAAATTTAGACTTTTATGACGCTGTGTTTTATATGGTTAATGCATTTCATATATTTAATACTCCGATAGATACTATGCATTAAAGAGCCCTGATTGTTGCTTTTCTGCCGTATCTTCACTGTTATAGCAGCAAGTCTTTTAAACGCAGTGGCGTGAAATAGATATGTAAAAAAATGAGGGGAAGGGGTGATTTTAAAATTTAAAATGGCTTTATTCAATCCCTTTTAATGTATTAACCTTGAATATAACGCTGGTAGGAATATTAATATTTGTTAGATAACGTTTGTTTTTACTACATTCTTTCTTGGTACACTCCTGTTCTTGTCTGCTCGTGCACGGTAAAATATTTCTGTGATTTTTCAAGGAAGTGATTTTAAATTGACGGAGGAAACATGATTTATTCAGTTTCTAAAATAAGAATGTTATGGCTATAAATGTTTAATTCGCAAACATAGAGCTTTAACATTATATGTACAGGTAATAAATGTCTATTAATAGATTATGCCACGCAAAATAAAATAAACTTCAGTATTGGGTCCTAGAAATTGGGATAGGAAATCAAATACTTAACCAAAGTTTGCTGAAACTACCTTCCTTCGAAGCGAAGACGAACTCATGTAACAAAAATAAATAAATAAATAAATAAAAAGTATATATTGTTACAGTGATGAAAGAACGATATGAAATAGTGAATTTATATGCTAGTAACGCATTTCATAATCAAATAGTAAGTTTTGTTTAGAATGCTGAAAAGTTAAATATAGTAATGTAAATTATATTGTGAACTGGCAGTTATAAAACCTCTCTCCACCTATAAATTGAGTGTTCTGACGTTGGTATTAGGGGAAAAAAAAGATAAAAGGTGGGGTAGGGAGCTGTAGTCTACTTCGGTGAATATAATGTTCTCGATTTTCTACCTGGGAATTAAGAACCAAATATTATATGCTCCCGGTTTAGTATTCCGTCAGATTTTACAAAACTAGTTTGAAGACTTTTCTCTCGCAAAGAGAAAAGAGAAAATATTTAGCGTAATTTACAAGAATTTAGTTCGGGACATACTAAGAGTTTGGAAACATGGAAATATCGCTGTCTATATATTTCGGTAAATTTCTTAAACATTGTACTACTATTTACAATGTTAATTTTTTTTAGAAAGAAGTTTCCCAAAAACAAATGCGTTTTAAAGTACTTAAATCTGTTAAAGTGTAGCACAAGACGTATGTTACCGGCAACACCAACCCACCGTAGTGCGGTAGCTTGCGAGCCTCCCGGTAATGCAGAGGGTTCTCGGTTCGATCATCGGGTAATTTCTGTGATCGTCACCGAGTCTTGGGGTATCAAACTGTCACGGCAGGTAGCAAAAGAAAACGTCGCTTGCAAGGAACCTTGCAACTTTGGTGCCCGGGAGGTCGGAACATATCCGGACAGTCCTTTCGACACTGTCGTACCGTCAGGCGAATATATTTTGACTGCTCTGGTAACTTTGTCCAACTCAAAATATTTGTTTTGGATATCTTTAGCAAATAAATAAGTCATTATAGTCAAATATTTAAATTATTACTAAGTTTGATCCATCCGGATAATGATTTCCATTTCTTCACCAAGTGGAACCCACAGGAATATTCTGAGTCGGTCAGCGCTAACACTGCAGTAAAATATCTCTACTTGACAGTACAACGCGGAAGCCTGTTCATGAATTCTCTCTCTTCTTCTTCTTCTTCTTCTTCTTCTTCACACCGCATCAACGTGTAGCTCTTAGACAGCAAAGACTTGTAAACGAATTCTTGAAAAAATCTTTCCCTGCTACTGTGGGTGCCTAACGGCGAGTTAAAACTTTTAAAATAGCAACTGGAGCACAAATGGTAATGAAAATATTAACTCTACTTAAAAGAAATAGCAAACGCTAATCTATTTTGTAAATAATTGCATGGTACGAAATATACAATTTCCCGTGACTGTTGTCAAAATGTGCATTTATGAAAGTTTGAATCTATTGTGCGGCATCTCAAATATCGCAAATGTTTAAAATTATTCAACACATTTTTATATTTAAAAAATGAATTAAATACTTTTTTTACTAACGAAGTAAACAAATGAACTTCAGCGTCACATTTAAAAACTCGATTATTATTAACGAGTTTCTTTCGGAAATGTTTCTATTAAAATTTTTGCCAGTGACAATTATTTTTAATTAAAAAAGGACTTGTAAAAATTAATTTGATAGTAGTTCAGCATTTGTGTGTTTCCAAGCAATTCATTTAAAACGTGAATTTATTTGTAAGACTACAGAACAATACTACACTGTTATTTCATTCCACCTAATTTAATTCCATCTTCTGGCTGGTCACAACGACGATAGTTAATTGGACACAGCAACAGGCTCCAAGAAGGGCAGAGGAATGATGCTGACCACGGTTAGCTTACCGCTGCAATCACTTACAATTTTCGCAACTGGAAAACATGGCGGACGTATTTCCATATTTGGGGGGGGGGGGTTATCGTCTCTTACGCCCTTAGAAATTTGTCGCTGCTGTACACTCACCTCTAGGTACATTCGACAGCGCTCAAGACTGAGTTTGAGGAAATATAATTGACAGGTTCGTAAGTTTTCAGTGGAATACCAACTCATGTATCTGAACACACTAAGTCACTCTTACTCCCAGACAGGAAGGTATTTTCGTGAACCTACATTTCCTGTGAAAATTACGCTAAGCTATCCTACCCCTTAATCATATATTTCAAAGTCAAACCCGTATGAAAGTGTGTATTTTTTGTAACGGCGCAAGATGTAGCAGTTCAAATTAGAAACAAAAGCTGGAGTATTTATTAAATGAATTGCGTTACGAAATTGAGTAAAATTATTTACGGATGAACGTAATTCAACGCTAAAAGCATTAATCTATAACTGTAGGTTTCTTGAAGCCAATTTGCGAAAATTAAACAATAACAATACCAGACAATAGCTTTAGCCAACGTTCTAAACAAAATTGTTCCCAGTGTTACGAACTTCTGAGGCACGATCTCTGACGCCGGAACCTCGTGCATTTAACTGCGGCGCAAGAGATCACGCGTAATGAATTAGTAATTCTGGATAAATATTTACTCATTAAGTTGGCAGATACCAATATCTAGGATTGTCATGGAGTATTTTATCCATATTGGCTTCGAAGAAAGCGTAGAAATCAATTGATGTTTTCAGCGTTTATTTATCTACCACGCACTCTTAACGTCTCTTTGACAGTGACGTCTTTAGAGCCGGAACCAACGTTAGGGGTTACAGGAAACAGGAATGGAATATATATATCACACACACTAGCGACCCGGGTAGCACTAATTATCTATAGCCAAGAATCGCAGTCTATACATTGACATGCCGCACAATTCCAAGTCTCGATCCTACTTAATTAACTAATAATTAATTTATTTCTTTATTACTAATTTATTAATTTGTAGGGACAGTATAACACAAAATTGCAAAAAAAAAAAAAATGATCTGATCGCTACCAAACTTCACAGGCTCACCCGCTCGGCTAATTTGAGGATTGCCTGAAATTTTCATCAAAATCACTCCAGCCGTTATATTCCTGACTTTGAAACGAACCCGGGGCCTTAATTAAGAATATTTGGTGGCAGTAATATAGACTGTTGAATATTTGTTGCCTGGTTAATTCTTTGAGGTCTGCGCACATTTTCTCGAGATTCAGATATAGTATAAGTAAGTCGTTCATATACACACTGCTGCGAGTATTCTTCTCTGGATTCCATCCATTACAGTCCTTTTGGCCCACACCACTTTGGATATGCTCAGTGAAATGTCCGCTGTTGAATATGGAATGATGTCTTTCAGCCAATAAGGTGCTCACATGCCTCTGTTTAAGCTAATTAGTCCGAACCTACGTAATATTACTAAGAAGTACTTGTGCTCATCTCAACAGTACTATTTACATATCTCTTTGTTTTCTGTTTACAAAAATGATCGCAGAAGTGGCATTAAAGTATTGCACGATTCTGATGGACACTAACTAGACAATATAATTATATCCTCGTAAGTTTTCTATCATAGAGGCGTAGCTTGAACAATACTTGAGTATCATTTTTAATGCGATAACTACGCTGATCCAGAGAATCTCATATACAGGATGGCCAAGAATAAGTGTTACAAATTGATAGGGATGGTAGATGTGCATGTTTGGAACATATTTGATTAAGGAACCCATGCCCGGAAATGCATCCTTATACCTGCAATGGTGCACCAAAGTAACAGGGGTAGGCAGGCAACCTGGCGACAACAAGCCAGTGAAAACATATGTTGTGTTGTGTTATGTACTACCCGCTTTGACGCTCTGTGACTGTACGAGACACCGTGCATGTGTTACACTCGCTACGTTTATTGTCGTAGTTGTAGAGGCTACATGGAAGGCTACACGTTGGCAGAGCTAGCCGATATGCATTTAGTGTATGGTGCAGCAGGCGGCAATGGAAGAGAGGCGGAGAGACAGTATCGTCAGAGGTTTCCT
>PNEQ01080204.1:0-26365 GCA_003012365.1 Medauroidea extradentata
TGCACCTACCCCCGGAAGTGACATCACAAGGGCTGTCCGAATTGGAAGTGAAGTACGTAAGTACGCAAGGGAACGAATGTGTGTACTTCTCGCGCCCCTCACGACCTTCATGCGTCGCCATCTTAAAATTTTGCAGTTTGTTGTTTAGTATTTGCAGGTTAATGTGATAAACAAAGCACAAACTTCTAGATGGATGCTTTGACTCTATTTGTTTGTAAGTACATACAACTAATACATTTACTAGAACTATTACAAATAAAAAATTCTTAGGTTTTAATTACATATATTATATTAACGAATGTATATCATGCTTACTACTAGGAACTAGGTTATGATTTCGTATGCAGTCATATTTTGTCATGTCACATTAATGTATTTTTTAATTTTACTTTGCGCATGAATATTCTGCGAAGAAAGACTGATGTTACCTTTTATGCCGTCGTTCATCACTGACGAAATCATAACATTTCATGAAAATTTTTAGGAATACTTCTGGCTAGTTCATTTAAAATACGAAGCCAACAAGGGTCGTCCGAATTCGTCTAGTATAGATCGGGGCAAGTGAAGTACGCAGGTGTAGAAGTACAGAAGTGCATACCTGTGAATTCGGACACGGCCTTTGGGACATGTATAACCTCTCTGGACACGTCACTTGATGTTTACGTGTATACGATAATATGTGCAGTCGGTAGGTGCCTAATTGTTTGATTAAAAAAGTATATTAATTATATAAAACATAATTATGCCGATTTAAGTTGATTTTATTTCAATATTTATGTGTTTAAATAGAAAAATACACGGAACTACTTTCGGCAATTCGTTGCCAACCATACAAAAAGTAAGACAACTATTGTTAATGGTGACGTTTGCAGTAACGGCTAGTGATATTTTTCTAAGGTTAAATCTTTAGTACTTACTTTATCCCGAACGAACTATAGTAAAGTATCTGTGGAGATGGATTCTTGAAGTTTTCGGATAAGGCGCATGCATGTTAGTTTAACCCTCTTCATAA
This sequence comes from Medauroidea extradentata, assembly GCA_003012365.1. Lineage (NCBI taxonomy): Eukaryota > Metazoa > Arthropoda > Insecta > Phasmatodea > Phasmatidae > Medauroidea > Medauroidea extradentata. The sequence goes on from PNEQ01080204.1 coordinate 1,013, forward strand.
AGTACACATGCTGGTGTAGCATTTTCTTCTGCTAGGTCATGCATGTTTGTTCACTCACAGAATATATGTCCTTGAAATACCATGGACAACACACATTCGATGTACCCAAAATTTCGTGTAATCTCTCACAATATCAGGGAACATATAACCACAGTGTCCTCTAACTCCCATACTAATTCCGGGTCTCAAATAAAGAGTGTGTACACTCTCACTCTCGCCCACTCTGGTTCACTCTTCAATCAAATTGAGACAGTCACCCTCATTTGCACCCTTGAAGCATTGCATCCTAGCGTGAGAAGAGGAAAGCTGGAAAAATAAACAACGGCAGAAAAAAATGTTTTCCAGGTAGGTTATCGTTTGAATATGGATCGTGAGAATATTATTGCTGCGTTGGGAATAATCCTAAATAATGTCAGCGAAGAACATGGAAGAAGACGACGCAAACGTTTATTTTTTACTCAGCATATTTCTCTCGATTGTGAATGAAAACAAATATGCCTTCCTGCAGAGTTGGTGAGAGGGTGCAGCGAGGGTCTAGCTCACTCTCCCTCGAATTTGGGACAGTAGAGAGTACACTCTGTGACGTCAAGAGGGCGAGAGAGAGTACTTTCTGGGCTATTTGAGACACAGCCTAAACATAGTGAACTTTGTTTTCACCGAAGACAGTCGAAGCAGGCTAATCTATGACTACAATTAACCTTACCCAATACCAACGTCGAAACAGGCATCATGAACGATGGAGACAGACGTTTCAGAAATTCCGTGTTCATAATATAATGGTAATTTTTACATTTAACTTTTGAACATACTAAGTATAAATTTTTGTTAATGACATGTATTAGTACAGCTGCGTAATTTAATTTCGTTGTTATTTCATTTTAATATTATTTTTCGTTGATCAGTTGTCCGAGGAAAGACGAAAACTTCTGTATTATTCGGTTAAGGGCGTTGGACCCGTAAAATTTATTTTTTTTATATTTGTACCAAACACCGTTCAACTTTTGAACATCAGATAACACGTCATTTCCCCAAATAGAAAAAAATTAGGCCCCATAGTTTTTGCAAAATCACTCATCAAAGTCACGAAATGGCCATTACGGTGCAGCCAAAATAAAAAAAAGTAATTAACTAATGAATTCAAAATTACGGGAACTGAAAGTTAGTGTATCAATGCATTTCATGACATGGTTCACAAAAGTTAGTTTTCAATATTTCGGTAGTAGCCGAAAGTCAAAGTTATGCAAAAATTTACTCATATTCATGAATTTTTAAAAAATACAAAAATATGTCGCTTTGTGTTTATAAAAGTGTCTTGAAGTAGTTCACATCATTAAGTAGCGATATGAATTATCTTGTTTCTGCAAGTTGATTATTTTTTATTATTTTGGCTACACAGCAACTGTTATTTTGTGACTTTGACAGGTGATTATGCTAAATCTATGGGCCCTAATTTTTTTTTATTCGGGGAAATGACTTGTTATCTTATGTGTAAAAGTTGAACAGTGTTTGGCACAAATATAAAATTTTGAATTTTTACGGGTCCAACGTCCTTAAGGCTTCGTTTTCCCTGTCCCAGTTACGAGGGCATGTCACGATACACACGTAGACAATGAACACAAAACATTCGACGAACGATAAACACATGTGGCCGTGGATGTAGGTGTCTGATGGATGTTATTACAAGTTCCAAGAAATTGCGATTCATTTTCTATCTACTGTTTCGCATACACATGCCGTGTAGCTGTCGTGACTTTGCCTATCGTTCAGTACTCAGAGTTGTATACATCCTAAATAATTGCAGTGGTTGAAAAAAAAATTAGTAACATTTTCTAATCAATGTAAATTGAAAGCAGTAAAGTTAAACAACACTTTACAAGGAGTCATCCATCGGCTGTAAAAAAAAAAACAGTTTTGGCTTCAGTGGTAATCAGGACTGGTTAAAGGTAATTTTGTGCCTCTCAGTATTGTATTTATTCTTTTCCTTTCGCCAGGAAACCCATTTGGTTACCCTTAATAATTTGTTCTAGTAATAATTTTTAATTTTCCTTACTTAGGTGTACTTCACGAAGTAAACATTTCATTATATAGTTTATTGATCAAAAATTATGGCAAGTAATAAGTCAATAACATAAACTGTTGGGTATTTGAACCTAAGTGCACATAAACTTTTTTATGTGCGGAATACGTACTTGAAGTGTTTGGCTACAATAAAGATAAACCCATAGCCAAAAGTAATAAAAATAGTTCTTTGTGTCGGTCTTTTATGAATTTAATTTGTGTACGCATTACGTATATAAAATATTCACGTGTGATTCCTCAGATTCCACTTCGCACAGGTGAAGATAGGGTTTACTACTAACTCTATGGTCGGTACCACAATATCACTTCGTCTAGTTAGGGATAATTCTACTACAGGTTATAAAGATCAATGTTGAAAGTTAGCCACAGGGAAATTTTATACAGCTTGAGCACTGGTGTCGCTAATAGGTGCAAACTGGCCTGTCACATAGCTTTCCTGAATTTTAAGTTACTTTAAGGGGTATTGTTCCCTACCACCTCGGATTTAACTGTTTCTTCTCGATAACTTCTGTTCCAGTCGATGTATCAACATTTTTGTTACGACAGGGCATAGATACAAACTTAATCGATTTTCTGTAATTGCTGGAACCATAATATATTCATTATTTTGCGACGGGAAACAGCTTGTAACGGGCCTCATTGGCACATCTAATTTAAACTTATGTATTTTTAATATAGTATAATATCGATCTTGTAAATAAATCATTCACTGGGGTAGAGGGTGGCTTATGTCTGAGAGAAGGGGAAGTGTCGCCGCCACACCATTGTCATGCTGCTGTGGGCCGCTACAGCGGACCCCCCCGCCTCCCTTCCCCCGAGGGCTGGGGGCAGGGAACACAGGACCGCCCCTTCCAACAAACAGCCAATCAGGGCTGTGCCCTATATATTATTAAGTTGTAATACGATGTGAAATTAAATATAAGTAAGGGTAATTCCATATGTAATATTAAATGTAATCAAGGACACGTTGTTAATTAACTCAGAAAAGAAAGAAAATGATAGTAAACGGTGACGCGGTCTGCAGCCAAGAGGTTGTTAACCGTGGGGCGTGGCCTAACGTTTGTAAGCTGCTGGGCTGATTGGTCGACGACGTTTTAGCGCGGTAGAGCCGTGAGTTGCGGGAATTTTGGAAGTTTTTGACACTCCGCCGTGAGCCCCAGAAGAGGGCAGAGGTGCTGTCGCGGGCCGGTATCACCTGCGAGTGATTTCAATCGGGTTCGTAAACTTTGATAATTAAAGATAGAGTTTTTTTTTCTTTATTATCGCATAGGCCACGCCTCGTGCTTACGAACCGTGGCTACAGGCAGCGTACAGAAACGTAGGTATCCGCCCGAGTCTTGAGCAAATTATTTTCCACTCCCGGTAGACTGTAGCAAGCTGAAAAGGAAAAATTGCTTTATTTACGGGAGCGACTACAGAGGTCTCAACATTAACAGAAACAATGCCATGTGGTTTCCAAAAAGCGAATGAAACAATAAACTATGCCTTGTCAGCGTGAAAAAAGTAAAACAATGTGTCTATTCCCTGATTTATAATAAAAACCGTAAAACCAATCTGACAGGGATCAATCCCCCTTAAGTTAATAATTTAAAATGCGAATTTTTTTCACTTTAAAATTAAGTTAAATGACCTCTATCATTTACAAACGTATTTAATTAAATTTTACTGCAGTTTCGTATTTTTCTAGTCCCTTAGCGACAGCAGCGAAACTAGCGGCAGAAATTTTCCCTGTGCTGAACTCTCCAATAAGAAAACACACTTTTCCTTTCAACCTGTAGTAGAATTAACCTTAGCCAAGTCACTATCGCGAGGAGGAGGGGGGGGGGGGTGCGCGTGGTTTTCATCATTCCGTGGTTCTAAACCTGCCTTCTGGCAGAACACCACTCATCATCTATGTTTGGTATACAGTAGGTCACAAGACCGAGAATCCTTCCAAAACGAACGGTTTTTTAAACAAAAAATAATAATTTAGATCTTTCACCTTATATTGTACTAGGTCAAACTTGCATTTAGAATTCTCGTACGAGATTAATTGTGAGTTCGATGACTCGTACGAGTTTTGTATGTTAACTTGCGTTGCGTATAAGTGCGTAATAATTGTCAAATATCAAGACAGCAGCAGATCTAAGTCCAATTTTCCTTCCACCCGGGGCTAGAAGTCAGCTTTCGAATCACTTTTCCACAGTACTATACACATAAATAAGGATTAGGGAATATTCACTAACATTCCGCTTGGTTTTCACAGATAATGGATGGAGTAATTTAAACTAAATTCAATTAGTGATAAACAACTGGAAAATCAGTGAATGTTTACTGATCAATTTTTATAACGTTGGCACACCAATACACGTATATGTATGTGCAGTCTGTCTCGTGTAACTTTCCCATATTTTGATATTTACATTCTGAGAAATGTACCTGACAGTTCCATTGTTTAGAGCTTTAAACCTACCAGACTTCCTGGAAATGATCGGTATCTGCAATCCTGTTTTTACAGACACACTTCTTAGAAGTGAACTGTCAAAATACGGAATACTTATATGAGATGAACTATTTGTGTGTATGCATGTGAAATCTAAAGACAATACCGACCAGTCTAGCACTCCTATGATCCCCTCCCTCGTTTTATAGAACCGCCGCTATATTCAGATAGTATTACATAGCGAAGATAGATGTGTAATAACAACTGTACCTTGACACAGAACATTACGTTACTTGACGTAACGCGTGTTCGTCTTCATAAGAACTTGTTGGTGAACACTTGGATCACGAAGTGACGTTACGTTATTGTACAAACTGTAAGCTTGAAAATTGTTCTGTTAATATTACGCTTCACAAATCACTTCATAAAAATAGAATCGCGTTCTCTTGTGCTTGCGATTAAGACATCTCGCACACTTTGTACAATAACAATTAATCTTTTGCTTAGTAGTAAAATACTGCGCCGTTAAACTTATCCATGTTATAGCCTATTGTTAGTGGCAAAAATCTTTAATGAGCCGATAAAAATTTTATTATTTTATTTTCATAAATATAAACCGATACCTTTATGACCATTCGACATTTGCAATGTGCGTGTAAAAAGATACACAAAAGTTTTTTTTTTTTTTTTATCAATATTAGAACCTGTTTGTTCAAAGATTGTACAAATACCGCACGTTATATAGGTTTACCTAGATATTTGTAACGGATTCATTTACAGCCACGGTAGACTAAAATACACTGAAGTTGTTGGACAAAACCTCGTTCACAGGGGTGGATTCAGCTGTAGATTTTTTTTAAAGAAATAGGCTGACCCCCAGAAAAAAAATTAGTTTTTAAGGCATTTCCTAAACAAAAAAAATTGAATATACCAATTTAAAAATTTGTAATATTTTACAGATAAACTATACATAAAATATTAAACAGGGGAGAGGCGGGCCCCTGCCCTCCCTCTTAGTTCTGCGCCCTGCCTCCCTCTTAGTTCCGTATCTGCTCGTCAATTTTAAGAAAATATACATCCGAATTCACAGAAACTTAATAGAGTACAGTAAATTATCAAACTATAAAACATACGAAGGCTGGCTAGGCGTGACGGAGTGAAGATAGTCTCTTGCCTCATCTACTAGACACTAGGCGTGTTCAAAGTATTCCTTGAAAACGTCAATTGACTGGCCTTAATATGACATCCAAACGTATTAATTAAATGCTACTGTGAAAATACGTATAACAAGGAAAAAAAACGTGGGGCGCATGTAATAGGTAATAGGAGAGTGAAGAGTAGTTGTCGTTAAGAAAACTCGCACCACAGTTAGTTTCATTTGCAGCACAATACAATTTTTGGTGACTTATGATAATTATTTATGCATCCACCATAAGTAATGCATGCACCTCACGTTTTTTTCTTCTCATTTTCGATCATACTAGAGTAATGTGATTTTACGTCTATGTATTTAGTTCATAGTGCATGGATTGTTTCAAAATGGTGGCCATTATTGTTACTTCAGCGTAATGTGACAAATTTGGGGAAATATTATTTTCAGCTTCATGAAACCTAGTAGGTACACACATACTACATACAAAACTGACTTGACTTCCTGTGTCCAAATTTACATAATATCGGCCATTTATATGTTTTAGCATAGTTTGACAGCTGAGGAAATATTTTTCTGAATTTCATTAATCTTAGTACGCATATACTACTTAGTAAGTTGACTTAACTTCTGTGCATTTCGTTCATTCTGTGTTAATATTTTCAAAAAGGTGGCCGTGTTTATAATTTTATCGAAATATTACATATGTAAGGAAATACGTATTCCGGATTTCATCAAACTTGGTACACTTAATATTCGTACAAAGCTGACTTGACTTTTATGGTTTTTTTTTTCTTTCAACCTGTGTTAATATTTTCATAATGGCAACAACATATATATTTTTAGCGTAGTACGACGTATCTGAGGAAATATGTTTCCGAATTGTATTAGTCATGGTATACATTCTATACTTTTTAGTAAGTTGACTTGACGTTCGTGTATTTCATTCATGCTGTGTTCATATTTCCAGTATACATAATTGGACATATCTGAGGAACTACTTTTACGAATTTCATCAGACTCTATACTACTTAGTAAGCTGACTTGACTTTTAAGTATTTTGGTCATTCTGTTTTCATATTTTCACGACTATGGTCATTTTGGTACATTTAGTGTGATTTGAAATATCCGAGGAAATATTCCCGATTTCATCAAACATTGTGCACGAATACTACACATTAAGCAAACTTTACTTTTGTGTACTCCGTTCATTCTATGTTCATATGTTCAAAACGGCTGCTATGTTTATATTTTAAGCATGATATGACGTACGTAAGGAAATATTTTCCCGAATTTCATGAAACTTTGGACACGTAAGTAAGCTTCGAATTTTATGTATTTTGTTAATTTTGTGTTTATATTTTACAAACTGACGGACACTTTAACATTTTTCCGAACACACGAAACATCACAAGTGTGTTTTTCAGAATTTCTTCAAAACTGGTATGCTTATAGTACCAGTAATTTTTGAAAGGCAAATCAATGTTTGCGCGAATGTGTATATGTCCATGATTAACTATTCTGGGAATGTTCTTTCAATTCAGAGAAGGTAAACATATTTTTTCTTTTGCTGTCACTTTTTACTTTAGTCCTTTGGTATGTCGTTATAGAGAAAAACAAGACTTTTTTAGAGCATTGGCGCTCAGTTTACTGAAGTCACAGCAGAAAAATACATCCTGGCATCAAGTACTTCATTCCTTCGAATTTTGACACATGTAATAATAACAAACTGTTACATATCTAATTTGCATGCTACTGGACTACAACACTGAAAAAAGAATATAGTTGCAGGAACCATACTTGTGTTAAAATATAGACAGCAAAACAGTTTGGTTGTTGGTACTACTCTGGACAGTTCCTTCAACAATCTGTTCTGTAGAAGTTACCATCCGGTGTGTAAAAGCAACAAGGCTCTTTATTTCTTCTGCAGAACAGATTGTTGACGGAACTGTCCAGAGTTGTACCGATAACCAAACTGTTTTGTTGTCCCTATTTTAACAGAAGTATGGTACCTGCAACTATACTCTTTTTTCAGTGAACGACCGAGATCGGCCGCGAGTTGTAAGGTCGAATATTACTCGTTCACCACGTGCCTCTTCGCCTCTATGCGCAAAGCTCTCGTCTGGCGTCTGTCTTCCCCTACAGAACTCCTCTTAAGATTGCCGCAATAAGAAATAAGAAAACTTACATATTTTATATATTTCTTAAATATTTTTACTAAATTTCACGACCACATTGTATTTTTTACGTTATTTATTGAGTAACGTTCTTTTAGTGCTTCTTATGTGTGTGTGTGTGTGTGTGTATATATATATATATATATATATATATATATATATATATATATATATATATATATATATATATATATACACACACATACATACATATACTGGCAGTACGCCCGCGGCTTTGCTCTCCGCGTGTGTTACTCAGAAGAGCAGATATCTCTTAGTACACCAGATAGGTATAGTTCAGTCTTCAAGTGTTAGAAAATGACAAATCTGCTAGTTGAGCTAACTCTGCAGCAGGATAAGTGTAGTTATAAATATCCACGCGAAAAGCAGTCTTAAGTTTGTACCTGCCACTAACAGCGACTTCACCTGGGGATATTTATAGTCACAGCAAAGTTGAAGTTCTGGGGTAATCACAGACTGTTAAATGTAACAGGTTAATCGAATAAAATACGCCGTTTACGTGGTACGAATACTGATTTCCCTCGAGCACAACAAATGGTGATGGTGCCCTCAATAACATATTTGTTTTTCAAAACTTTCACTTGAAGTTAAGTGGCATTAAGGAATTTTGGCGAGATAATGTTTCGTTAAAATATAAATGTATTTGCTGCTCCAACCTAGTGATTGGTGAGATGGTATGTGTGAGCTAATGATGTTGAGGAACTTCAGTAGATAGTGGACTGCATAATCCGTTTTCATCACTTTTGAACGACTTCATTCAAATTACACTTATCTAATCTGCCTTGCAGTTTTTTGTGTTGCACGTTTGCACAGCCTTTAAAAGGTATTTCAGTCCAGAACCTCCCGAACAATTGATCAGAGCTACAAACAACTGCGCCACATAACGTCGAAATTATTCATGAAAACTACTTTTAAAAATGAAATATTAATTTCCTAGGCTAATAGAGGTTGTACAACACCACGTCTCGATAGAACTGTAGGATGAAACTTTTGTCTAATTTATCTCTCGCTGGTTGTACTTGCATTTCGGATCGTCTGCTTTGACAGTTTACAAACTAAGTTTTCTTCTTTATTAAGTTATGTAGGCCTAATAAAATGAAATAACTTGCATTACTTTTTTAGGTACTTACGTTAGCATCATTCTTACGCGAATACCCTCTCAGTATCTCTTCTGGTTATATAAGTATCATCGGCTGATAGAAAAACAAATTTTATACCTTTTCACCCTTCTAGGGGTCGAATTTCGAAAAATCTCAATTTCACACCTTAAATATTTGTTTAAGTATCCAAGTGATGTGACATTCACCACGATAGCTCATTCAGTCAAAGCGAAATCGATCATTAATTAAAAATCACATGTCACTCTATGTACAGTACTGAGAGTTCGAATGTTGAAAAAATATAAAAATATATTTGCCGCCATTTACCGAATCATCATCCTGAAGCAAAAATGAACTGAATACCTCGATGGGTTTCATATATAGCGAAGATTTATTTAAAATACATACCATGTATTTTAACTTCCTATGAGACTGAAATACGAAAAACCCTTTAATCACATTTTAGAATACTTTACTGGTGTCTCTTGAACGTGAAAAACACAACAATATCCCACTCGGTTCAAGATATATCGACGATTACTTAAAAACACATTCATAACTTTTCATTTATTTTCACCTCCTTATGTGAGGAAATTAGTTTTCAGGTATTTTTGTAACCATCAAACAAAAATCACGTCACGGTATAAAATATCAATGTGGTCGATATATCGATTGTAAATCGATAACACAATTTACCCTTTTTTACCTCCTTGATGCCGAATTTGGAAAATTGTATTTAAATTATATTTTGCATGTTTACTTAAGCATCAATGTAAAGCAATTAACACTTCGATATATTGATTGTTTATATAAATATGGAGGAATAATCGAAAACGACTTGCCACGTATTTTCACCCTCTTAATTATAAAATTTCGAAAAGTTTTGTAGTCATGTCTTAGTTATTGGTATTCGTAACCAGTTGAAGCAAATATCATGACGATAGCAAATTGTATTCAAGCGATAAAAACGATTAAGTAAAAAAATCCTCATTTTTTACTTCTTGGGGATGGAATTCAAAAAATCCTAAACCATTTTTGGGCATTTACGTTAAAAAAAAATTAGAAGTGAAAACCAATCCTTAATCCCTAAGGATTCTATAGTTAACGATACTTAGTCGGAAACACGTTTAAGATATTTTCACCCACTTAAATGTTGAATTTCGAAGAAACCTGAAATTGGCTAGTATGCGTTTTTATGTGCCCCCTATAGGCTGTCAGGTTTGAGCTTTATCGACGTTTCTTCGAAAATACATTCGACCCCTTTTACCCCTCTAGGGATCGAATCTCGAAAAATCTCATCTTAGTGCTCGCCTAAAACCTGAGGGGAAACCACGAAAAAAAATTTCACGATTCTAGGTTCAGTGGTTTAGGCTGCAGTTTGATATGTCAGTCAGTCAGTCAGTCAGTCAGCGTTCTCGTTTATATATAGAGATGCGTTACATTTTACTGTTGTAGGTTGTAAATACTGTTAGTGTTTTGTGATATTGCAGACGTTATGTTGGGCTGAGGCTTTTATGTCGAAATAATAATATAAGTAGAGATGATGGTATAGCGGGAAAATTTTTTTTGTCAACATGCCCTTGAGCTCACTCTAGTTTCTTGTGACATGTGTGAATGGGTGATACACGTCTGACATAACGTAGATGTCCGCAGACCAATTACACGTTTCAAATATTACAATAGCGGGATTCTTATTGGCTCAGTCAAATAGGGCAACAGCTTCACGTGCAAGCGAAAGCCAGTTATCTTCTGGTAAGCTGAACGTGTGTTGAAACCCAGAAAACAGTCAAGTTTTCCCGCGGTAAACCATCATTTCTAATTATAGGGAGTAGTCTAAAATTAAACGTAGGGAGTAAAATTATAATTTTCGGCTTTGTATTTATAAATGTTGTTAATGTACTATAATACTGTAGACATAATTAATAGATGCACGATTTTGCGGCGAAATCACTATTTAATTTAAATGTCTTATGTACTCATCTGCATCTCTGCTTTGTGGTTAATGATTGGATGTTTTAATTTTCTCTTGTCTTAATGTCGTTACAGACGTATGGTATCGGTGTGACCATATTCTGATTGTTGCGGTCAAATGGGATACGTGTCTGAACAAACACACTCTCGTAAAAGCCATAAAGATCTGTTGATGTGCACGTAATTTAAACTGATTGGTGCAACATTTTCCGCGAGGAACTGGTGTCTCCACGAGTAACTAACCACAGTGTCTTGGAGACAAAATTCACATCGTGGTTTGTTTTTGTCTTCGCGTTGCTATGCAGAGAGGAATAGTGCGACGGGATTGTGTGGATGCACTGGTCACCGAACTACTTAGGCGTTGACCCCGTCTGAGAGTCTTCAACATCGACCATTGCCGATAGGTACGCCGTATTTCCGTAGTGACTTCTTTCTTGGGACGATAAAGGCAATTAGCGAATGAGAACGACACGTCAGTGGATCACTCACGTTTTGAGGCGTTAAAAAGCTGCAGAATGGCTTATTTTTTGTTTCACAAAATATGCACAAACTTGTTTCAGTGTCTTACGTACACATCTGCAGCTTTGCTTAATGTTTATTGGATAGTATGAGTTTTACAAGAAGTGTCGCTCATTTGACTGTGCCAATCATAATAATGTTACTGAGACACCACACGTCTGTGATGAGTAGAAACCCTAGACACTTAAATTTCACTGAAAAAAAAAAATGGTTGCTCTACGCGTGTGACTTCTTGCAGATCACTTACAACCGCTGGGAAAAAGTAACTACAACATTTTTATAATATAGGTTTTTTAACACCGTAAATTACTTACTTATGAATTTTTAAAATCAGGCTTTAACATTTTTACTGTGAGGTTGCTTCAGTAGCTTCGATATTTTATTTAGGCTACACATTTGGTTACTTCTACGTGTCCTCGAGCAGCGAAACTTTCGTAGATGTGGTCTACACATGGGGCCGAGGGGAAGGAGTAGGATTCGCTCAGGACCTGTAATAAGGAACCATCTCAGCATTCGCCTGGAGTCATACCGGGGAACCACGGAAAACAGAAATCAGGATGGTCATAGCCGGGGGTCGAACGCGGACCTTCCCGAATGCGAGGCAAGTGTTTTACCGCGGTTCCACCACAATAAGAAATACAACCAAGAAACCAATCTGGCGGGTATGTCAGCCTTTTCAATCACGACGAATGTCCAATCTGTAAATTGAGTTCTGTTTTGATGTGTGTCGTACTCACCGCACATTGCATCTCTACAGTCCCGTCGACAAGTTATGTAATACTGCCGTACTACTACAGACTAACGGAATGTTTCACAGCGCGTCGTAAACGGCCTGTGTTATACGCCACCACCCCTCCCTCCCCCTCCCTCATTATGAGGAGATAGCACCTTATCCCACTCAGCCTCCCGCTTTATAGTAGTTAGTGATAACTATTTCAATATAAGAGTATTCCGCTGGTTTATTTTTCATTCCGGAAAAGAGCTAACGGTTTATCAACATTGAATAAATTGAGCTTATGATTTTTTGTGAAACACATTTTGCAACAATTTCTTTCAGTGCCATATGTGCACATCTGCAGCTATGCGTCATGGTCAGGAATTTGAAAATTTTTAAATTCTCTCTTTACCCACAGATCTCAGTAACATTATCCTAATTGGCACAATAAAAATTAGTGACTCTCCGACAAAATTCATTATACCCAATAACCATGAATCAGAGCTGCAGATGTGTACGTTGGTGAAAAATTATTTTCTCCAAAAGTCAGTGACTCTATAAATTGGGAGCCTGTTTTTTCGCGAAAAGAATTTTGCCCCAGTTTGTTTCAGTGCCTTACGTGCACATCTGCAATTCTACTTCATGGTTATTGGCAACGTGTCTGTGTGAAGAGCCGTATTTCATTTGACTGAGCCAATTACAATGACGTTCCTGCAACACCACACGTCTATGATTTACCGGTAGAATACCATGGCTCGTGAGAGTTAAAATATCCAATCACTGACCACGAAGCAGAACTTCAGATGTGAATGTAAGGCACGGAATCAAAATGAGGCAAAATTCTTTTCGCGAAAAACAAGGGTCCCTATTTATACATAAAGAATAATCATTCAGGACGGAGTTTGTTAATTTTGTGTGACGGAAACTGGATTTAAAAAAATGTGTTTTCGATTTGTCCATTAAGTGAATATAGTGGGAGTACATGAAAATTTAATATACAATATTTTTCTTTTAAAACAAGAACATTAGCTACACGAAGAAAAGCAAGAAAACTCTGAACAGTGACTAATCTATTAAAGATCTAGCATGGTTTGATTTTATTCATACTTCCTTTAATTTCAAATGGTCTGCTTTCAGATAATTACCACTTCTCTCACTACATTTACTTCACGGAAAAATTGGGACGTATTTTCAACACACGTTTGGTGTGTGTGAGTATATATAAACAACATTTGAATTTAAAAAATGATGGAAGAGTGATACTACTTCTTGTTTCATTTATTGTTCGGTCGTGTGGTTACTCGTTCCTTCGTGGTAGTTGTTCCCAAATGCGGTACTTCGCCACAAAATAAAATAATGTAGCAGCAATAGAGTGGTGGGTTCAATGAGACGGTGGAAACCAATCGAAATGAAAACAATAATACTTAGACTATACCACAGTCGTAAAAGTACAGGTCTGGACACTCGCCTATCTACCAATGTATTTTGCTTGACCCCCTTGTTGTTTGGCTGCAGTTCACCAAGTTACCGAGAATGTTGTGCGTCTTTGGCGCTGCAATCAGGGCAGTCGGGCTCAAACTCCACCCACTTTTTTCCAGTGTTTATATTATAAAGTAAATAAAGATTGCTGGAGCCATGTTTTAGGATTTTGTGCGAAGTATTTCGTAAATTGATAAAACAACATATTTTGATTGTTAATCTTTATAATTAAAACAATTGAAAAAATTTGGGAGGGAAGTGGGTGGAGTTTGAGCCCAACCACCTAGATTGCAGCGCCAAGAAAGCACAACACTCTTGGTAACTTGGCGAACTACAGCCAAACAACAATGGGGTCAAGTTTCCAGGCGAGTGTCCAGACCTGTTCTTCTACGACCGTGGACTACACATAAAACACATACACTCTCTCTTGTAGAGAGAGAGAGAGAGAGAGCGAGAGAGCGAGCGACAGACAGAGAGGGAGTACACTAAAATGCAACAGTTTTATTGGACAGAATTCGTTCAAACTCGGCTCATGTACAGCATTTAACATTCAGTTCCTATATTTGTATTTTTTATATAATGTGTTGTGCTTTCTTCAAAATGACAGTTGTTTGAATATTTTGTGCGCTTTGTCAATTGACCGATTCAATCTAAATTTTTAAATGTTTATGTGTCATTTTAAACATTGAGTTTGGAAATTAATGTAAGTGTAGATTCGCATTTTCTGAAGAAGACATGACGTGAATAAATAAAAATTTTATTCTATGTTGTAATCCAAGAACTGCTGAACAGATTGTAACTTAATTTTATATTCTTACGTTTATCAAAAATTTGATTTCTAAATGTTTTTTTATGTAAAATAACCTCGTTGTAAAAGATCATTATATGAATATAAGTGTTTCCGGTCATATTTCTTAATCAAATAAATATATTCAAACTAATTAATTTCATAATTATTCAGTTCGTCAGTTTACCTTTGACTTTAGAAGGTTTTATTGTTTTAAGTTTATATTTTCAGAGAAAAGCACAACACGAAAAGGAAAGATTTTGAATGATATTTCGTTAACTACTATATATTTTCAAACCAAATTTTATATTTTGACATTTCATTCTTCATTATTTAAATCTGTTAGAGTATATAGTTTTCTGCTATTTTAGACAATAGCCTTACATTTACAGTTATGAGTTTACGGATGGTTTGGGATCTATAAAAAAGGGTCAACACAAATTTTATATTAAAAAAGATACCAAGAATTGAATTCAGAAGGTATACTGTCATATATATGTCAGTTAGGAAGATAATACTACACGAATAAAACCATATTTTTGCCATTACTGGAAACTACCAATCCGGTTTCTACCAAATTTGGAATGTAAGATTAGTTTTAAAAATTGCGTCCAATTAAAATTTTAAATTTAATTTGAAACGTTTAACATTCTTTGCTTGCTAAAATAGTTAATATAATAAAGTATACATAATACAAGTAGTTATGTCTGGCCGGAATTTTATTAGAGAACTACACTCAATTAAAAAAAAATATGTTTAACTATACATGTTGGAAACTACTTCATTCTTTTTTCCCCTAATTCAATACATAAATAAAACTAGAATTGACACTTTTATTTTAAAAATTTAAATATTCACTGATCTGTATTTAGAGGGCAGATATTCAAAAGTAATGAAGAGAATATTCACTAATTACCAGTGACTTTGAGCCGATTCGATTTGATGAAGCTTTAGCGCTACTGGAAATATGTGAAAAATATGGAACCACTTATTCCTATTCGTAATGAGAGTGTAGCAATCTGTAGTTTTAATATTTTTAACGGGTATATTTTATGTGGGAAATATTATCAAATTTGTTCTCAAGAAAAATTAATCTTTATGTGCACACTCACATTTACTTGAATACATAATATTAGATTAGTGTTAACAGTATTTGCAGTGTGGTTGTAAATATTTTATCGTTTCAAATACAGTCAGAAACATTCTGCAACTATCAACTGCTAATCTATCAGGCTATAGAATACAAGTTTTTTGTTTTTTTGTTTTAAGTCTTCGAGTAGCTAAATTTAGTCATGGCTAAACGTACCTATAGTTAAAAACTATCTTATTACACGGTAGTTCCACAACCGAGTTCGTGATTTAACTAGAGATGCCTTAATTTTTGGCAAATAATGCATTAGAATCACTTTAGTCTGTACCAGCGAAAACAACCCAGTAAATAAAAATTAGGTGAAATTGGAACACAACTAAACGGAATCACAACGTGTTTACATATTTCGCTCTCTTACTGTTGTGTTACTGATGTGTTGAGAAATATTTACGAACATCTTTATTACGTTCCGAAGTTTAAGAGTATTTTTTTTTATCGTTGTTGTCATTTACAGGCTTCGTTAACTTTCACTTTATATTAGTTCAACCTTGAGTGTTCCGCATGCAACTTTGTTTGTTGCTGTCTTTTGTACCAGTAAAATAATGAGTGTATATTTTTTAGGTGAAAATATGAAAATACAATTTTTGGGAATAGTAGGTCTATTAAGTCAAATATAGATAACACTTACATACAGCATTTTTCGTTTTAGCTTCATTTTTATGTGTAATCAGTCAGTCAAGCCAAACAGATAATAATTTAAGTACTATAATTAACAGAATAAAGTTTTCAAAGTTTCTCTTTTAAAACATAATGGACGTCAAGCTTCTTTTAAAATGATATTCCGTATACGGTATTGTTTTGCATCTACCTACTTACAGTGTTGCCAAATAGGCGTCTACTTCAGGCAGTATCAAAATGTGCTAAACAATCTGAAGTCTTCCTCCATCAAGTAGTCTGCACCGTGTCTTTATAAGACATGCATATGTCACACTCATAAAATTCGTAGTGTAGTAAACACACATTTTTTCCCAAGTATGATTATCCTGCAGTAATTCTTCTTTTTTACGAAACGTCATGGTCGAAACATAATAGTTTCATTATTCGTACACAAGACAATCCCTCCTTTAATCCGCGGTTTTTAAATAAACATCCTGAATGCGCTATTGGCTTCTGGTTTAAACCTTTTATTATTACATTTTAATTCATTCTTTCGTTCCTTTACTCGTTCAACGAATTTTGTAGTTGCGATTTTTCTTAGACCACAGATCGTTCGAAAGCTAAAAGAGCACGTGTAATATTGTGTCATGTATTTTCACTTACGTCATATAGTATTTAATGATATGTCTGTTGTACAAATTATCGTTAACAAATTAACTGAAGAGATCGTGTGCAATATTCTCCAGGCTCTCACACAGAACTTTTTTTCTTAGAAGGGTGGAGGGGGTGGGGGCGAAAGTCTCAAAAGTGAACATTTATAACACTTAGTTCAAATTTTGGTATTACGTTATAAACTAGGCTTTATTTTCAGGGTTTGCTATACGTGACACTGAACACCACTAACAGTCGTGGACTTTTAAATATACAAATGTAAACTTTTAGAGGTTGATATAAAATGTATGCACATGTTCAGACATTTGGAGGGGGTGTCGCCCCCTCCCCACATCTTTCTCTGCGTACGACTTTGATATTCTCTTCTCAGATATTTGTTTATTACATTATTTGTGATGACAACCGGCGGAAGAAAACGTTTACCATATAATCGTCGTGATCTTGTTGTCTCTTCCAAGAAAAACAACCAAGTTACATTTGATATGTACCTAATGACTTGTAATCGTTACGGAAATGCATCTGTATGGTTTTGTGTCTATTTTGCTTTGATATTTTGGTGTTTATTTGCGTGGATAATATATCATAACTAACACTTGTTTGAGTACAATTTTTGTCGTTTTATTGTAACGCAAATTTTTCTTGTTCTACTTTTGTTTGGCCGTAAGGGGGGGGGGTGTTAATTTTTCCTGATATTTATAGCATACTTGGATACGTGAACGTCTGCTGTAATTTTTTTATTGGGCTTTACATCTTGTTGACGGCTACACACAACTTTATACGAGGACAGGAACTGGCAAGGAAATATATCATGGCCTTTGTTAAGGAACCATCCCAGCATTCACCTGCAGCGATTTCAGGAATTCTCAATGACAGAAATAAGGATGGTCAGAGCCGAGACTCGAACCCGGGCCTTCTAGAATCTGAGTCCCAAGATCATGGCCTTTGTTAAGGAACCATCCCAGCATTCACCTGCAGCGATTTCAGGAATTCTCAATGACAGAAATAAGGATGGTCGGAGCCGAGACTCGAACCCGGGTCTTCTAGAATCTGAGTCGCACGTTTTACCGTTACGTCACATCGTCCGGTGTATCTCTGTTATTAAGTAAATATAAATATATATTTGAAGGTATGGAGGATTAGGAAGAGAGAGATAGATAGATAGAGAGAGAGAGAGAGAGAGAACATGGTGGAGGTACAATATTTTTTCAGCAGGTATACGACACACATAATCAAATATGTTTGTTAATTTTCTTCTGTTTCGGGCACCATAATGTGCTAATACTATTTTCTAGTAGTTCTCACATTGGTAGATATTAAACGATACTAAAATGGCAACTTTTAAATAAGTCACAGGCCGACTTGAAAAATCCTCTCGTATTGTGAATACATAATTACAACATATACACCCTATATGACTCTTGAGTCATGTGTGTGTGTTTAGTCATCTTTCTGGCCTCATTAGGTGTGTAAATAGGTAAGTGTAAAGTATTTGCCTTGTCGCTTTGCACTTGTGTCGCATTTCTTAGCATTATTTTGCTGTTATTTCATTAATAATGTATATTATTTATTTTTTGTACACTATGGTCGACATCAGAGATACAGCTGAATCGTTGATGGCGATGCTGCTGATAATGATACCTAATAATAATAATAATAATAATAATAATAATGGTGTGGTCCTGATGGTAAACTTGGAAGCGGTTATGTGATGTAGTGAAATATGTATACGCTCTTTTCCACGATGTAGATTTCCCATACTTAAAATCAATAAATGTGCAGCAACGCACCTAAAGTCACCTCGCCGACCAGGATAAAAGTTTTTTTTTTGGAGCTTCTTCAATTATCTTGACAGTGCATACGATTGCGCAAGATGTCGGTCATTCTGTTAAACAATGTCTCTCGAAATACGCTACATCGTGTTACAAAACATTAAGTTTTAAACTCGGAGGGTATTCCAACATTCAACCACAATTCATTTGTTTATTGTTTGGCTTGAGGTTCACTGTCTAACCTCAAGGCTCTGTTTCAATGGCAATATTGGATAGTTTTATTTTTCGGTTTTATGAAACCCTGAGAAGAAAAGTGTGGAATTTTCAATTATATCGCAAATTCTATTTACCTAGCACTACAGTAAAACCATTCCAGTTGAACTTTAACATGTTTTAAGGGTACAATCTGTGCGACAATGTTGTTGTATTCCTCATTTGTATGACTGACTGCAGCCTAAATACACGTTAGAAGTTCTGCGGCCATTCTCCTTCAACGTCACATCAGAATTCAAAGCATGTACTATGAAAAGAGCACTCTCGGGTACTTCTAGCCGTGCTTTAGTTTAAAAAATCACGTTGATAATACTTGTGTATCTTTGCAAAGTATATCCTCGAACCCAAGTTTCCAAAAGGATGTAATGTAATTGACTCATAAAACAAGTTTAATGATAATTATAACTGACTTACCAACAGATGCTAAGTTTTTTTTTCTCGGCATTTGCAGAGACAATATATACGGGGACACTTGTGCCCAGGTTTTGTATTATTATTCTATTTTTATTTTTTTGCACAGATTATGGAGTGCAGAATGGTGCTAATCTGTATTGTGATGTATTGTTAATTTGTATTAATGTATGTGGTGTATTTTAATGTGTTTGTCATTTTATACTGATGTGTATTATATATATGACTTGTTCCACATCCCCAGCAACTTGTTAGCTGGCATGGGATCCATGGAACGTAAATAAATAAATAAATAAAATAAATAAATTGTAGAACTACATAAATAGTACTTATGAAACATCTAACTTTGGAAGAAAAACTTTTGTGTGTATGCAAGGACTCCTTTGACACTTTTTTTTTAATTTTCTTTGTGAATGTGCAGTTTTTTTTTCACCGTGTAACGTTTTTGTTATTTTCAGCTAAACATAACTGAGATCCGATTCGGAACTCACTCTCTATCATGGGCCATGCTATAGCCGATAAATCAAGCGTAGATAAACACATTTTAACTGGGGAGATTTGCAATTTGTAAGGTTTAGTATTGGTAAGCGGGACAGTGTTTTCTCAGATAGTACATACCCTTATTTGTGTTCACTGTGTGGATGCAGAACTTTTGAACCTTGTTTGAACAACTTTCTTGTACTAAGAAATGTTCATTTAAGGTATTATAAGGTTTATTCTACGTTTATTATCGATTAAAACACGTCTAGTATTAAAACAGTAAGAGTATGTAATTATAGAACTGTGTTGGCAGCAGAAACAATAATAAAAGAGACAACCCCAACTCAAAAATTAGAAAGTGATTCACTGCAGCAGGATTCTCAAACAACGTATTCACAAATAGTTGTGTAGGATGAATATTTAGCATTTGTACAATATCAAAATCATTTTATAATAGGTATCCAGAGTTTTCTGCTCCTAACACAAGTTTAACTACTTTTCACCACGTTTTTACTAACTCGATTTCTTGCCTGTTTGTCTGTTCGGGGCAAGTTTCGCTTGTTTAAAATAAGATTGCAAATTTTCACGCACAAAAACTAAAAAGCAGGAAATAACTTAATTATGGAAATAAAATTAATATACAATACGTTTTATAAACTGACAAAATAGTATAAATTAATTTTTCCTATAAAAATGCTTGTAAGATTTAAAACGAAAAACGTGGAGTCGTTCTGTGGATAGTTGATGCATGAGTTGTTCATTTAAGAAAATAACAATTTTATTGCAATGCAAATGACGTGAACCGTTGCGCGAGTTTTCTCAACGACAGTGCTCCCCACGTTTTTGTTTTTAAATCTTACAAGTATTTTCACAAGATAAATTACTTTATACTTTTTAGTTTGTTTTAAAAACGTGGCATGGCTATTAAATATTTTTTTATTTAAGTAGTTATTGTGAAAGTAGGTTGTGTTCGTGTGTTTGTGTTTTTATTACAGTTCTCAATGTAATTAATTTATGTTACATGTTTTTTATTTTCCAATTTTATTACACTACTATAATCATCACTTCAATGCTGCGGAATATGGTAATTTACATCAGAATATAAAAATGATTGACATTTCGGTATTTATTTTGGAGTCATTAAAAACGCATAGTTACGTTTATAACATTATATTTTGAAAAAATACACGTACAATTTCAATATAAAATTTTTTTCTTTCAATTTCTTAAAGTCTAGGAAGAGTAAATAAACACTTGCTCATGATAACAAATATTTTTGTTAATTTATTTTAAACTGAATTATATATGTACAGATTCTTACACTCCATGTCAGCATAACTCAACTCACGTCTAAATAAAGTTTTAAAGTTTTTGAACGATTAAATCTTTTTTTCTATTATATCTAAAAATATTGGCGTGAAATTATTGACTAGTATCAATGTGTCGTTCAAAATTGACGGGTAGAAAATGCCAGAAATTACAATGTTACAACAAAACTCAAATTTTACAATTTTTTGTAACCTCTAGCTAATAAAATATTATTAATTTACAAATACAACGGTTCAATAAATAATATTTATTTACATAATTTGTTGCGAAACAATGAGTGCAGTCAATGTTTTCACCATCCATGTGCAAATCCGAGCAGAGATTTTTTAAAACTGTGTTTTTAAAGTGCTCAACTATTTGAAACTTTGCTGTAATTAACACTAGTTCAATCAGTAACTCTTTACTTAACTATGATCTCAGTTTAGGCCAAGATCGCTCATTTCTACTCGTTTTGCGAGAAATACTTTTCAAGCCTAAATGAGAGCAGATATCTCAAAACTGTCTCCTGGTTTTGTTGAAAATAATTTTAGTACGTTGACTAGTATATCATAACAAAAACGCTATGGTATAAGGTGATAATTAACCAATTTTTCGTTAGTAAACTGACTAGTCGAAGCTAGAATTTTTTTCCTAAAAATATAGACCATATAGTAAAAATTAGGCGACAGTTTCGCGATATCTGGCCTCTTTTATTTAAAATAACTAAATTTTCGCTAAGCAACCAACTAACAATTTTTTTTTCTAAAAATAATACACTGTATAGTTAAAACTGGGTGACAGTTTCACGATATCTGCTCTGAATTATTTAGAAATAATTATATTCGTAAAATTTGTAGAAATGAGGGTTAACGACCTTAAGGGCGCCGTATGATGAATTGAGGATTTCTGTATATCCGTGGTCTAAATGTTCCGGAGCGGTAAAGGCGAATTAGGCACACACAGAAGATAATTCATAGCCTCTATGCACAAGACACCGAACTAACTCACTGTGTTCCAGTTGTCGGCTACACTCTAGGCGACATCCAGCGATGAAGTTATAATTTGAGACGTTTTAATAAATATAAAGGAATGCTGCGTGCTCTCTGGTACTTCAAGAGTACGCCGTAGATAAACAAACGCTAAAAACATCAACTGATCTCTACACGTTTTTGAAAGTCAGTAAATAACAAAACAGCATCCTTAGATAATGATATTAGCCAACTTTATGAGCAAACGTTTACCCATTAGTTGAACGTGATCTGTCACGCCGCAATTGAATATACGAGATTTCGGCGTAAGAGAATGTTCTTCAGATATACGTTACTAGAGGATTATTTTTGTTCAGAAAGTTGGTTTGCTGTTTATTATTATAATTATTATTTTAATTGACTTAGGCCTAGAGAAACCTACTAATTTTAACTGATGCCTTTAGCGTTGAATTACGCGTTGCCACCTTGAATTTTCGTATTTTGCATCATGACATTTCTTTTGGGGTAACTTTATGAAACTTTAAATTAACCGCCGAATATAAAACATATTCATAGAATTTTAGACATAATAATTCTTTGTTTGCCGTTTCTGTTGTTAAAGATCTGATTACAGTTAATAAAGTGGCCTCATGAGAATTTTCTAAATGCAATTAGATTTACAACAACAGTAACAGCAAACAGAGATGCATGATGTCTAAAATTCTGTCAATATGTTTTCTATTCGGGAGTTAGGTTAAAGTTTCATAAATTTGTCCAGAAGAAAAGTTACGACACAATATTTCAAGATGGTGACGATTTATCTCTTTTCAGTTATTAACTGATAATACACCTTTAGTTTCGTTTCTGTTTGCTTAGATATTCTGCAGCGAGGTAAAAATTCCTCCAGAGCCACCAGGAAGCCAGTGCAGTTTAACGGACAAGGGCTGCGAAAGCATTCAGTTTTCTCTAAAAGTCCAGACGTCGCGGCCGAACGGCAGAACAATGACGTTCTTGGAAAGCCTCCCTCGCGCGCTCGTGTCTCGTGACGTAGAAGAATTGTCGGCGAAGTTAGCTGGTGACGCTGAGAGGCGTGTGCCTGGAACTGCTCACAGAGTCCTCGTCATTGCCCTCGCTGGAAGATAAGTCCTCGGACCGCCGCTGCTTGTCCTTGGGTCCGTCTGAAGACGACGCCTGTAACACAGAGACGGGCCATTACCTGAACGCCGAATACAATAATGCCGGAAGAGAGAAAAATGCTGTGCACCACAAGGCCGAGTGTTCACAGCACCGAAATACAACGAAGGCAAGAATTTCGCAGCAGGAGTGCCACAAGAGAAAATTAAAAATAAACTGAAGGATTTCCTCTGCGATTCTGAAGTGTTCCTTGACGCCGAAATACCACAACGCCGAATCCTTACTTGACCACGACGTCGAATCCGTATTTGACTATAGCGCAGATTCTGTATTTCTTACCTTCATTTAACCTAACGCAACCTAAAGGCCAGTTCTGAGTTCGGATGCTCAGTTATGAATTTAGCGCTATGTTCAACTATGGATTCGGGGCGTTATGATAACTCTGGATTCGACATCATGGTCATATTACGGTTTTGGCTTCATGATCAGTTAAGGCAATGCGCTCTTGTTTCTACTTAGTTATTTTAGTTAGTTATTTATTTTTAACTTAAATGAGAGCATATATCGAATGAATAGTCCAGTTCCAAAACTCCCCTTGTCCCCTTTCACTAAAACTGAGCAAATCGCGAAAAACTCATTTGCAAGTCCATTTGCGACATGGCCAAAGCAATTTTTCAAAGTGTATCAGTTATTGAATAAGGCGAGTTTTTGGAACTATCATCGCATCAACTTCAGCGCACGTTTAAAAGATACACAAACCTCAGAACTCAATTGGTGAGGGACAAGGAGAGTTTTGGAACTGGACTACTCAAATATTATTTTTATGAGCATGACATTGTAGCCTTCATTGTCTTTATCCGCTGTGATATTTTTGAGTTTGGTATATCAGTTGGTTTTAATGTAGTCCTTAAAACGGAAACATGCAAAATATGACTTTAACAAGCTATTACGCGAAAACTATGAGAGATAAAAAAAAAATTCGTAAGAGCAAAATTTAGTCACATTTTGTGTCTAAATTAAGAAAAAATATGTGATACAAATAAAAATAAAAAAATGGTGATGAAAACTGCGGTAGACCGTGCTTTATTTAAAGGTTTATACTGTTATTGCGATAATTATTTTATACTTAAACGAGAGCAGATATCAAAAATTCTGTCTGGCAGTTTTGTTTGAAACGGTTTTTGCCGTGATTGCTAATTTTGTCAAAGAAAGGAATTATTATGTTTCGACTAAAAAGGCGGTTAACCAGAATTTCTAAAATTACATAATCAGCTAAAACCATAGCATTAACTGCCTTTAAAAAATCAGTCAACCCAGAGAAGACGATTCTTAAGAAAACTGCCAGACATATTTTTGATATCTGCTGCCGTTTAGGTGTAAAAAATTAATATAGTTAAAAAATAGGAACTAAAGAGCATGATCTTAAGGCCTCGCTCTTTAGATTAGCAATGGTTTCGAAAAATATTTTTAACACAAATTAATAAATATATCAAAAATTAATTCTGGCAGTTTTAACACTTATATATAACTAGCAGTCCCCCGCGGCTTTGCTTGCGAGTATTATTCGTAACTGATAATATTTACTTTAATTTAAAAACCTCTTTGTACACAAGATTGGTACTTCAGTCATCAAGTGTTAGAATGTCCAAGCGGCTAGTTGAACTAATTCTATAGCAGGATAAGTAGCTATAGCTGTCCACGCGAAAAGCAGTCTTAAGTTTGTCCCTGCCACTAACAGCGACTTCGCCTGGGCCTTATTTATAGCCCTGCCTATTTGACGTTGTGGGGTAGTTACAGACATCTAAGGTAAGAGGTTAATCGAATGAGAAACATCTGTTTACCCTATGCACAACCATTGGTGACGGTGCCCTCAGTTATATATTGTCAAAACATTCACTTTAACTTTATTGACATCACAAAGTTTCAGAGGGTAAAGGTTTCGCGGAAACGTATTTGGTGCCCTAAACTTGAAATTAGTGAGATGATATATCGTCGGTTTACTGCCAAAAGTGACAAAGTCAAAATGAGATAAAATTATAAAAATGCTAGGAATATGTATATGTTGTTCACGAACAATTGCCCAAGTTTAAAGTCTATTCGTCGTTTCGTACTGTTGTGTCACAGTATAGTAACATACCACATTTTTGTTAATATCTACAATTTAATACTGT
>PNEQ01080218.1:0-96846 GCA_003012365.1 Medauroidea extradentata
AACTCTCATTTTTACCCAACGTAGAATTAGCCTTCAAGGTAAGTTCCAAACAATGTAAATTATTTTGCATTGTATATTTGTTTAAAAATTCTATTTACTTGATATTCGATTCGATATTCGATTCGAATTCGTGAATATTTCAACATATTCGCTTCGAATTCGCTTCGAAATGAAATTTTCATATTCGCCCACCCCTACTATGAGGTGTGTAAAATAAGTCAAGGACCAATTGTGAAAGTTACACGAGCGTACAGTGTCTTGAAGTCTACCTTGTGCGTAAACGAAAACGCGAATTTTTCAGGTCTCTATTTATTACATGAAAGCTTTCAAACTATGGAAAATATTTAGCATAGTCTCCAAAAAAACTATAGTATCTCAATCGTGTCACGTGTGAACAGTTTTCTGGCAAATCGCACGTGCTCCGAGTTAAAACTGTACAGTTCTAATTGGGTCTGTTGAAGAGGGACTCAGCGCTTCCTATAAACTATAGTCAATATAGGTGCAAAACCTTCAGTGTTACACGCAGCATGTTGGAGCCTAGCAAACAATCAACTTTTCCCACGAATTACCAGTGTCTTTAACTATTACCTTTTAATGTTTACCAAATTCATATATTATTCAGACGTTACGGAGGTGTGGAAATAAAAATACGTTATTCTATGCGTCGAAGAAATTATAAAGCCATGATTCTCAATAGTATATTGTTATAATATTTAGTTATTTAACTAAAATCAGTTTTCTAAAATTCATGTTACTGTATATTCCGTAACAGTTTTGGTTACACGTCGGCATATGGTATACATAGATACGTGCGAAATGCGCATTATTTTCTGTCAGCAGACTAGATTACAAACTGCTGTACACTCTCTTGATATATTTTATTGGACCATAATGTCGCGTGGCCTGCCGCACACTTCGCTTCTGACCAATAACCGATACATACACGGCTGGTTGACCAATCTTATGCAAATCATTTCCACACCTAACTGATACCACATTGAAGCACGTGGCCAATGCACCTACAGTGTGTGCTCAGGAATATATAGAGCAGTCTAGTCTAGTCTGTCATAAAATATAAACGCAAATATTTTATTATCTTTAGATACACACAGTCCCTGGTTTCAAATACTTGGTAAGACATTTTTGTATGCCATGTTTGTTTTAAAGCGTGTTTCATAAAATTCATGTCGTAGACAGATTAAAAATTGCACTTGTTACGAAAATTTTAATAAATCAGTGAAAGATGTTTATGTAACGATGGAATGACGAATTCACAGCGTAGTAAAAGTATTTGTATTGGCATATTCTTGTAAGTATAGAGACCCGGAAAATTGTATGCAGTCTAACGTCGCATATATTATGTTTCAAGAGACTGCGATTGGCAAAATCGGGGAAGGGGGGGGGGGATGCGTAGATTTTCACATGTGGAATCCGTGGATGACGCTGTAGGTCAGCGGGTCTTCTCGGAGTTGAACCGTTTTCCCCACTCTTCATTCCGGTGCTATTCCGTCCTCACATTGTTCACTCCTATCTGTTCTCGCTGTTATTGGTACTATAATTCGCAGGTACTTAGGTACTTAGGAGATAGGCGTGGAATCCCCAGTCTTGTGCTGAGCCGATCACATGTTGGACTCTGGATTAATGGCGGTTGAACCTTCCACATGGGAGTAGACTTTCAGTGTGTCCTCTTAGGTCGCGGTCTGGTCCGTCTAAAAGAGGACTCGTCCAAGAAGCGGTTTTGTAGAGGTTAGATAGACCTCACCCTGTGATTCCCAAGGGTAGTTCCGTTGCATGGCAATTTGGTTTTCAATACCGTCGACCGCGATTGGAAGGAGCTTAATCTTCTTCTGCCAGGAGTATTGAACGACCTCTTTTAGCTTTACGACATTAGCTGCACAGACAGGATGCTGCCCGTTTGTTATTAAGAGTTAGTGGACGCTAGTTTTTTTTTCCGTTCGAGGCATGGACACTGGGAAGGCGATAAGTCGAACATAACACGTCTGTCAAACACCTCATCGCCTCTAGGCGCGAAGGACTAAACTAGTGTACATTGTTTTAGTAGAAGCTGTTTTTCAATGGGACTTCGAACTATGACTCTGTTATTTAATTGTGTAAAGTATATATTGTAAAGTCTAATGCAGGTTTCTATGATTTGGTTTTTATGATTACGGTTGATATTTTCTCAGCTACAGCAACGTTAAAAAGAAATGTTTTGTACTTTCGAGAAGCTTGGAAATCGTTTTCATTATTAGTGAACGGCATTTTTAAAATCATAGAGACACAAAAGTGTCTTCTTTTCGTAGATAAACGCACTGGAAACATTTCCTATAGTTTTATAAGAATAAATACTTCCCGTACCACGCTACAGCACGTCTCACGGGCCAGGTCCACGTACTCTTTAAGATTTGTCTGTTGAGGAGTGACGACCCTCACAGTGAAAGATCTGTAAGGTGTCTCCTGGTAAGTCTTCGGGATTAGGTACAAGAGGGCGGTACTGCCATACACCGGCGGCAGCGATGCCAAAACGTATTTCGGAGGCCGCATTATTGGATGTGCATTACGCGTCCGAGGCCTAAAAGTGCGGAAACACTAAGGGCGACTCAGGCACGCCCATCACACTATATGTTAGTCTTTCCGCGCAAGTCTCTTAAGCTTTGGCAGTTAGAAGATTACTGGAAAACCGCTCGACGAGTGTTATCAACTTAGTACAATACACGTGCACAAACGCTTTTCACGTTCATCACTAAACATTAAAGTATTTTTTTTTTGTGGCCGAAAATAGCAAAAACGGGTGTTTTTGCGGTATTTATTCCTACGAAAATTTTAGCCCAGAATATTTTAAGTGGTGCATGGAGGAACAATACACATTTTTTGTTCAATATTGGGTTATAAAATTGTTTGATCTTAACAAAATGTATCATAGAGGCGAGATATTGGGGAGAAGACTGCACATCAAATCAGAGACTTGCGTCTAGAGGCTAGGCAGAGACGCGATGCTGATGCTGTGTCGCCTTAACTGCTTCCGCACGTCTGTTTCTTGAACTCGCAAATTACGTCTACCCGGGAGACCATCTGAAATGGCGTGTATTCGTCTCGCCTGTAAGTAGGTCGGTCTCCGTGTTCCAGTCGGTTAGGCGTCTGTCTACGGTGCGAGAGTTCCTAGGTTCGAATCCTGTCTCGTACATGGATGTTGTTGTCTCCTCTACCTCATTTCATCCTCAACGGCTCTTAATACCTCGCTGTTAAAGGGGTGTAAAACCCTCTCACCTCGCATGTAGCCCTACAGTACGAGACATATGTGGTGAATCTGGATTTTTGTGGCGTACCGTACAATATAAATGAGTGATGTACGTATGTATGCTAAGATAATGCGCCAAAATTTCGTGCCTTTAGAGAACCGAGAAACAGTTTTCGCCCCCAATAAAATAAGCATGAATGGTATTACGCATGTGACGTTATTTGGATGCTACTGCTGAGCAGACATCATCCACCCAAGTTGACAAGTTTTCGAATAAGCGTCTGCCTGCCGAAGCTCTGCAAACCGCTCAGAGGCCTGAGTAGGCAGCCACCTTAAGATTCGTCTAAATCTGTTTACGTTTTAGTTCGGCGTTCTGTTCAAAATTACACAACAGCGTATCTGTAAAAGATTTTTTTTTAATGAGAACTCACATTCGTGTTATTGCACATTAGACATAGCGTGCAAGCTTGTGGATCAAAGCTGTAGTTTTGCACATGAATCCAAATGAATTTTTTACTTGACAGTCGGAGAATGTAATTAAATAATCCATGACATCTACGTGATGTATCAGTACAGCGGTTACAAACTTTCAGGAGAGATAGAGTACACCAAGACTATGGAAAATCACATAGCAATGCATGGACGGAAACACTTTCCTGGCGCTGTAGTGACGACACAAAACACGATCAAGAAAGAACACGAACAAGAGAAGAAAACGTGTTTATCATTCTTAATACGGCAGAAACTAAGAAAAATAACATAAAGAGACATCGATTATCATCACCAGTCAAAGACTTCACAGAATTTTTGCTGTATTAGGATTAATAAACATGTTTTCTCTTCTTGTTCGTGTCATTTCTTGAGTTTTGTGTCGCAGGAAAGTGTTTTCGTCCATGCATTGATATGAGATTCCCCATCGTCTGGGTCTACTCTATCTCTCTTGAAAGTTTGTAACCTCTGTACTGATACACCCTGTATGTTTAAGTATATTACACTCCTACGCGTTTTTAGCTCTGCAGTTTAGTATTTATTAATTTTGTTTCTGAATTAAATCCATTGTTATTAAACGACCAGTAAATAAAAAACAAGATTAGACAAATCGTAACCGACTCAATAAACAGCAAAATTGCACTGCGCGTAATATTTGTCTTGCCACCTCCACCTATCATCGCAAACCATTATTCACGTCATATCTATTCGAATAACATTAGTACAGGTACGAGTGTTTCGCGTATTGATGCTAGGTCAGGTTGAACTTCAAGAATGTATAGGCTACTTCACTCTTACTTCTGTGGTTATAATTTAGGCACTGAGAAAGCCAGTAGTAAATAAGGAAATAATTAGTGGGGAAAACACGTGTTCCCGTGTGTACGGTTATAAGCCAATGCATACTTAAATTTCTCCAGTGCATGTATAGGACTGAGAAGTCTAGGGTGCTGCCAGATGAATACGCGAAATACTCGTGCCTCTTCACATCAGACGTAACGGTACCTAACATAACACGCCAAGGAATCGATAGGAAGGCAAGGTAATTAGTGATCTAATATCGTAGCGCGGCAAACTACCTCATGGCATTACAGCATCGAGGAATATTACCTGTGCATTAAGGGTTATGTAAGGTAAACAGAGTTATAGCTGTAATGTTCAGAATTCTGACGTAATTTTATCATGCGCTTGGAACCGTTTACGATTGTCATACCAATTTAACAGCGTCAAGTCGGAAAATGATTGGAAAGCTAAATTTTAATTTTTAAAAAGTAAAATATTACCGGATTTATTAGATGTATGTTTTTTTTATCTAAATGTATTAAACTACATAATTTTACTGTCCTTAAAATTTTAAAGTTATTTTTCTTCAGGTTCAAAATGGACTGCTTGAATTTTAGACGATTTATTTAAGTAGTTTCAGAGTGTTCCTCGTTTATGTTTTAGTGTGTTCAGTATGAACCACTGCTGTCAGACTTATTTTACTTTGATAATTTTAATTATATAGCTTTTTAAACAAATACACTGTCATATAACGATCTATTGAACAGTAACTATGCATGCCAGATAAGTTTATATGATTTGAAACCCGGCATTGTTTTCAGTTAACGTAATTACTTTATTGTATGCTCCATGTGTCAGAATGTGTGACGTATTTTTTTCATTTTTTATTTAATGTATTAGCACCGCAAGCCCTACTATTTGTATGTTTGTTCTGAGGTATTTTATCATACTATTTGTTCTATGCAGTATTTTTTAAGAAAGATTGGTAATGGAGTCAAGTGAGTGTTGTCGTGCACGAGGAAGGTTGTCAGGATATAGCCGTGGACAATGTGAGAAGGGTGGTGAGAACATTAGGAGATGTGCGGTAGGTGAAGTATACAAATATTAACGCTTTTATGGACCTACAAAGTTTGGCAGCTTACGTGTGTAACTGGAATATGTTCCCGAAACGTCGTAACACTGTCTGTCTGGAAAACTACCGTGTCTTGTTTCGTCTCTTCGTTGTGACGTTTGTCTTTTCTGTATATGTCTGTTATCTGTTGCGTTTTGTCTCGTCTATTTGTTGTGTCTTTTTGTTATTTTTCTGCTCGTGGCTGATATTTGCTGTGTTTTTTGTTTTATCTCATCGTTGTGTCGCATGTTACTTGGTTTTTATTTTATTTGTTATTATTTTCATTTTTTATCTGTTTGTTCCTTGTTTCTGTTTGACCCGATTCCATTTTGGAATTTCTTGTTGTATATGTATGTATTTGGCTGACTAAAGCATATTCTGCTTATATTATGTTTTTTTTTTTCGTTTAGTTTTCTTTGACAGTCATTCAATTCGCAATGGAGTACGTCCAAGAAACTGAATCCACGGTTATTACAGTAACACTTGCTGGTGCACAATACATATTTAAATCATTAAATCATTTGATCGCATTAAAATGTGTGACTGAATCTGAAGTCCACTGAATTCTTACGTTAGTCAATAACTAAATACTTAAATTTTTTGTAGCACGTAATTCTTCCTGACATTCACTATTCTACTTAAATGAACACTATGTAATGTAGCCGTGAGTTAATTACTGTTAACTTATAGTGAATACACGTAGTTGCTTAGCATTAGTTAATGTTAGTAGCCATATCTTCAAACAAACATTACAAGTCTCATGCTACATACACACTACAGCGTTTTCTATAAGGGTATCCAATATCAGCAGTTAAAAGGTAATTTAACTAAATTGAAGGAGATGGGTCTACGCTTACAAAACGTAACGTAAAATGTTTGCTTAGTACGTTCCTGTTTCTAAATAGCAATGTACTCTAACAGTTTTCACAATAGAAAACATTTGTATGCATTATTTGATGTAAATATCGATACTGATAATCTGTGAAATAAAATCGTAACCTAATGCACAATACATGCGACTCTAGTTTCATCAGATACGTTATGAATTTTTGAAATTTACCTGTATTGCCAATACTCTGAAAATTTACTTAGCCATTATATAAAATATGAATATAGATTCCCAAGTACTATTGTCTACAAAAACAGTAATGGCGATACAGACAGAAGGATGGTGGTTTTTAGTTATTATAACGCTAATGTTACTAAATACACATTTACAACATTTGTAGTTATATAGGGTTACTTACAATGAGTTATCGCCACACATGACTCATTCCTTACATTATGTCTTAGGTTTAAAATATGTAGGTCAATGTTTATATGAAAATCGATAGTTAAACCGTAAAATGTTATTTACTTACGAGGTACATTGCACACGGAATGTCATAAATAATCCGCACAATGCCAAGGACGCATGACCGGTGTGGTTTAGCTGCAATTGTGATGCTGATCTGTTGATTGTAAACAATACGTACTGATTGCAGGAACCTTGGATTTTCCCGAAAATTTTTTTGGACCAATGTACCTTACGGGCACGTCTGCAGATATAATTCGTGGTTATTGGCAGCATATCTTTGTCCAAAGACGTCGCTCATTTAGCTGCACCTATCACAAAAAAAAGTACTACTGCGGCGACACACGTATGTGATTTGTGGGTTGGAATCCCAAGACACTGGAAGCGTTAAAAAGTCCAATCACTGACAATGAAGCAGGGTCGGAGACGTGCAAGTAAGGCAGTGTTACGCGATGTTGCTAAATTATTTTAGAAATAATTAATCCAGGATCGCTACTGAAAACATGCCTTTGTATTTCTTTCGAATTGCTTTGAAGATACTGGGAATAGAGTTAAGATGTACATATGCTTTTATACTCCAAATTATGAAATTAATTCGTCATGTACATGATGGTAACTATTTGAGGAATATTTCTTATTATTTATTTATTATTATTATTTTTTGAGAATTTGTACATAAGCAGTCGTTCATACTCAGTAAAGTATTACATTATCCTCTCCCTCACTGTTTTTTTATGTGTCAGCCAACCCTAAAATGTGTTTTGTTCACTTATCAAAATATTTTGGATAAGCAGTTGAATCTCATACTACAGAGATTACGTATGTATAGCTTGTTAAATTAAAATGCAAACATTTGTTGGACAACGGACATTTTTATAATAGTACATAAGGAAAGGAACGTTTAGGAAATCTATGATGAGGACAAGCAGCATCTTAGAATATTACACACAGAGAAAACTTCCCATAGAAATAAGTAAAGGTAAACAAACCATGCTGGAAGCTTCATTGAAAAAGATGAAATTCGGTTATTGTTCAAAGCCATGCATTCTTATATTGGCTCTGGAGCCCAGGAAACGATTCATTTGTACTGGGAAGACGGTAGTTTTGGAAGCTATACACGGAAGAACAGTATACATAACTATAATATACGGAATTACATTAAACAAAGGCGTACTATATTATTTTAAAAAATTGGACAAGAAACGTTTTGGACTCAGCCTACTCACATATCAACTTCGAAATCTGGTTTAGATTCGAATTACTGTTGGATACCATTTTAATAAAAAAATAAAATAAAATATAAATATGGTGAAATATTGCGTTATTACAATAAGGCGCTTTATTTCTATAATTTAAAAGCGATTTCTTCAAACTTATGCGTGAGTATTGGTCGAGTTTCAGGTGCTACAGTGTATTTGGGTGGCCCAAATAATCGTATCAATACCAAACATATTTTTGGGGGATATATGCATACTTGTAATAATTTAAAGCACTTAAGGCTCTGTTTCAGTCACCATATTGAATTTTATTATTTTTCGCTTTTTTGGAATTCTGAGAAGAAAAATATTAAATCGGCGACTATACTGCAAATTCTATCTACTTAGCGCCACACTAAAATCTTAGCAATTGAGTTAGTAATGTATAGTTTGGCCGCAATAAGTCGGGAAAATTACGAATGTTAAGAAATTTGCCACACACATTGCGGCGTAATTATAAGTAAATAACTAAATCGCAATGTCTGTACTGTAGCGAAATGTAAATAGAATTTTAGGTATAATCTCATATTTATAATTTTTCTTATATGAATTCCAAAAAAAGCGAAACATATTAAAATTCAGTATGGCTACTGAAACCGAGCCTTAAGCTGCTCTAGTCAGTCATTAAATTTAACTAGCAGAGGAAACAGGGTTATACGTAGCAGTTAGTCAGTTAGGAATAATTCAAGCGGTTTCGCGTAGCAAATAATTCACGTGACACACTACAACTCCGTCCTTGCGCCATACCCACGACTCTTAATGGCCTCGCCTACCTGTGCTTCAAGTGCGTTGCAGCGTGTTCGAAAATACGTTTTTTTTATTAAACTATTCCACATATGCTCAATGTGTCTATGTACGAAAAGAAAATACGCTCCAAACGATGCCTGAAGAGTCGTTTCAAAGCATGACATCGATTAGAAAAATCATTTCGGAGCTCCTCAAAATGGCTGAAAGCAACTTTTTCAACCTGTTATATCTGAGAAACTACTCCCGGGATTCGTGTCAAAACTACTCTAGAAACATGCAATGGACTTTTCTTAAATCTTTTCACCAATACAAAGCTGGAGTCACCAATGAAAGTGTCAGTCAGGCGAGTGATCTACGATACCACTGCA
Organism: Medauroidea extradentata; assembly: GCA_003012365.1. Lineage (NCBI taxonomy): Eukaryota > Metazoa > Arthropoda > Insecta > Phasmatodea > Phasmatidae > Medauroidea > Medauroidea extradentata. The sequence continues at coordinate 9,284 of PNEQ01080218.1, forward strand.
CGGCATCTCAGTGTCTTGTGGTAGAGGCGATACCGCAACAGATGATCCAGTGAACATCGCCCTTGGCGTCGTGCCTCACTCTCACAAACACACGGCCAGTAGGCGGGTGTCTTAAGGGGGATAAGTGCCTGTCATCCTCAAATTCTTAATTTTTCGCTATAAGTTTCATATAATAAAATGTATCGAATTGTCCAATGTGACATGTCACTTACCCTCTTACACTTTTTCAAACTGCCGCCACATCTTCACTTATTTTGTTAGTTTTTGACTAGTATCATCCGGAGAAAGAAAGCCATATTTTCTTCGGATGGTCACAGTAGTAATACAGCAATGCCAACTGCAAAGAAACAATTCCGTCCGCTTTGTCGAAGCATAAAACATATAAATTGTATATGCCAAATGAAATGCAAATTTACATTATTCCAAAATGGCAGTTACTAATCTCCATTAGTACAATGTATTTGACAGCGATACAGATAAACAATAATTAATAAATAGAGGCACGATTATTTCGCGTATTGATTGTAGGTCACGTCGAATGTCAATAACTTATACTTTACCATCACGTCTGTGATTAGACAGCAGATGTTTCAACACACCTTTGACGACTGCAAGCCAGTAATAAATAAGTAAACAAGACGTGATGATTACACGTTCTACCCACTTGTACGGCAACAAGCCAATTTATATTTCACTTCGACCAGTGCATGTATAGAACTGAGTAGTCTAGGCTGTTTCCAGATTAATACGCGAAATACTCGTGCCTCTAATAATAAACTGCGCTAATAATAAGACAGATAGAGACAGGACAATAAGCGCAGTAAGTCATAGGAAGGGACATGAAATTAAGCTGTGCACACTGGCGTCGGCAGTATTGTTTGCTTCCTCAATGAGTAATTCATTTTACTCCAGACCCGGTAGCGCGTGGTTCGTTCCTTGACACACCATACGTTTGTTATTCGTCCGGAAAACTTCAGAACGTGTCTAATAAACCATTATCCATCTGCAAGATGGAATGAAATATGCATATGTTTGAAATCTTTCTTGCACTGAATTTACTAGCGAATATTTCCGGTCTCTCGTTATTGATTGTTCACAGTAAAGTGAATATATTTTTCTTTCTATGGCCTTTCATTCAAGCAATTCCAATAGTTCTGTTACTTGATAACATGAAGGGTGCACTCCATTTGGCATAATGTCGTATGGCCTAAAATAGATTTAGGTCAAATACCTGATAAACCATAATGCATTTAGGCAAAGTAATTTTTAGACCAACTGACTTTTATGTCACATAAATGTTATGCCAAATGGACTTTAGGTCAAATGACGCGCTTAGAAAGTGAACACTCTCGTGCGACTAATTAGTTAAACGTCAGTGGTCTTAAAGTCATGGGCGATGTATCATATTTCCGCAGTTCTTCAAAATATATTTTTTTAAACCGATATTACATTATATATTTATACGATCACTACAAATTTAACTAATTATACCAACATTGTACGTCTATATAAACTTTAATTTTATTTTATGTTTAGCACAACACTGCATACATTTTCAGTAAAAAAAGTCGATATTAGAAAAAAAATTCTAAAAGGGTTTTCAATTTGCAAAGCGATTTTTACATAGTATTTCTGCATAACGTCTTAATTTTTCTCAGCAATTTGTAACGAATTACTTGGATTATTAGCACTAACATGTGGTAAGCTTCGTTGTTAACATATGGGCTCGTAATTTACTTCGTTCGCGACAGTTAACAAGAATCTATTTCTCTTGCACGATTACTGTGCGAGGCGATCGGCAACTAATAAAATAAATGTGTTTATAATTTGCTTCCAATCGTCTGAAACTTACGCAAGAGTGGACGGAGAATAATGAAGAAATGTGACAAGGGTGTTTTGTGCTGCCTAACCTGTGCGAGGAAAGTGGGGGTGCGGGAGAGAAAGGGTGTTTGGAGGGGTGGGAAGGACAAAGGCTTGGAGGGTTGGAGGGAAGGGCGGTAATTGCGGCCTGATGGGGGACACTCCGGTAATCTCCTCGGCGGTAATAGTGTGCGAGTCTGGGCGCGGCCATTTGCAGCTCGCCCTGATTGGATTCCCCGCGCGCTGGGGCGCCGCCTTGCCCCGACTGCATCCAGCTTCCCTGCCCCTCTCCCCTCATCAGTCCCACAACCTGTGTCCCTAGAGACTAGTTTCCCCGTAGCCGCAACTGTGGCCCTTCTCCCTATTCCTTACTGTGCCTTCCCCCTTCCTGCCATACATAAATCCTCAACCATTTCCCATCCCTGATAGATTATTTACAAGTCCATGTGTTACCCTATTTTTAATTATATTTAAAATTACCTTCAAGTATTTACCTCAGCAGCACATTACCTGACAACTTGAAATTAGGTGGAGCATTGTAGTAGTCTATAGTCGCTGCAGTCTGTTGTGGGGAATACATAGTAAACAAACTGTGGATATGTACTAACGGAGAAAGCCTTAAAAAACACTAAATAAATTATGCTTGTTCGATATTAGTTGTGGTGTTAGTTATGTTAGAGCCTTAGGTAGCATAGTCAGAGGCTTTAAAAGGAAGGTTATAGTTTATTTATTGGCTATCCGTCTTAAAGCTACAAATGGCGGTTCGCTGGTTTCTATCGTCAATAATTTCATTAAAATACGTGGGTTGTTATTTATACACTGCCAGTTTTTCAGTTCATTATAACTTTATCTGCACTTAATCGAAGATTGCCGAAGTTTTCCTCTTCCGTCGGACAACTTACCAACGAGAAATATTGTTACATTGAAAAACCAACGAAATGAAAATATACATATATATATAATAACGCGTGTTGTTAGCAAATTGTCAATTTTATTTGAAACCTGAAAATTTTAAATATAATAATTGTAATTATATTATGAACATGGCGACACTGAAACGTCATTCTCCATTATTCGTGATGCGTGTTCTGATGTTGGTATTACTGACGGTGTGTTGTAGCCTACTCCGGGAGAGCACGGTGAAAGTGCGTTGTTTAACATGGTATGATTAGTTCGACTGCATCTACGTAACTGAAACATGGACATTACTATTTATTCTTCAGACTACAAATTAATTCAGCCAACCACTCAGGAATAGCGCAGTTGATATCGGCCATCCTTTGTTCGGCTCATGCTGAATTAGATATTCAATTTGGCTCCGTTCAACCTTTTCTAGCGAAGAGCTCAATTATCCACGTCTTTACATTCGGTTATCTTCGAACGTTCTTTTTCTCTGAAGTTCCATTTTGTTTCCATTCCTAACTAAATTTGTATCCAAGGCTCACAAAACATTTTCACTTTTCCTAGGTTAAAAAAAAAAAAAAAAGATGAATAGCACGATTAATCGATTTAACATTAAAATGTATGTTATTCACTTGTCACCAAATTATTTGTATAGGTTAGAAACAAATGTACATATAACTACAAAATTCTGAATAGGTATGTAATGTATTCGTGCGCAAGATCGCTAAAATCAAGGATTACAATATGATTCAATTACGTCTTATTTAGAAGTAATATACAAAATAAGACAGTAAAATGCACAAAATTCGACGTGTAGTACTATGTAGGTTAGGCCTACTCGTAGTTGATGATAGTTCACAACAGTTAACAGGCAAAACACACCAAATGGCGCCAAAAAGTGTAAACATTAGACCTAACCAACGCCACAAAGAAGTCGAACTACACTCTAAATATGAATTAGTGAATATTCACTTATTCACGCCGATGGATAGAGCAGTTTCAACATACTGAATCACTGAGAAAGCACTGTAAAATCGGTGACTATTCACTGTATCCGATAAATGGTGTCAACATTCCACAAGTTAATTAGTGAATGTCCACAGATTTTCCAGTAATTTTTCACTGATTCAATAAGTGAAAACTGTTTTTTGAAAACAACAGGAAAAACCGGCGAATATCCACTGATTCACTTGTGAGATGTTGGCACTCGTGAAGAAAATCAGTGAATATTCACAAATTAAGCAGTGACTACTTTCACTGATTCAAATGGTTGAAACTGCTCCATTCATCAGTGTGAATAAGTGAATATTCACTAATTCAGATTTAGAGTGTAAATGCTCAGTGTTGAATATATATATTAAAAAAAGCACTAAAATAATGTTCATGAAATGTAAACAGTTTAAAATATATGTACTAAGCTGCTATCGTCGCATGTAGTGAAATACTTACCATTTTTTACACACACACACGCAACCATCTACACACACACCACTATAGAGAGAACAACCGATGTCAATATGCCGTTTGTGTATTAATCAAGCATAGAATGTCTGATTATCACACAAGTGATACACTGACATTGGTTGTTCTTGCATTAAGCCACATATATAAATACACGCAACACGTCTTAAAGTCTTAAATTGCTTGCTGGTATTTTTAAATAAAACTGGGTGGTTTTACCAGTACCTGCCTTAATACTGGATAATAGCAGAAACTATACGCGACCAGACAACTTGTGCAAAATTAGTTCAATATTGAATTCTTACTGTTATGTTTAGCCAGTGGCATTTTGTAGACGAATTTGAAATATTCCTTGCTGTATAAAGTCAACCGTAGGCCATTGAAAAATATTTGAAGGGGAATCGTATTTGGAGATAAAAGGAAATACAGGAACAAAGTTCCAATAAACTGCACGGCATAAAACATTATTCACAATACATAAACCTAGTTTTTAACATTAAAATTTCTCATTCTAGCTATGTTTTGCGCTCGTGTATTTTTAGATGCTAAACTAAGAAAGCGGACGATCACAAAATCCTTTGCTGTGATTGATTGTTGTCCTATGCGTACGCACAAGAAATGAAAGATTACCATTTCCTATGTCAGCATCTCCATGATCACGACCACTATTTTGGTCTTGTGAATCGGTAGGTAAGAATACATAGAGGTTAGTTCTTGTGCGAATGACCTATGTTTAGGGCTAGGAAAAACTCGCAGAGTTCAATGACCTGCATGCTAGAATGCAATGTCCTATGCATACTCAAGCCCCATATTCGTTAATTGTCTACTGTCTGAATGAGTAGCAGGTAATGGACAAACGTTAGGGCTTCGGTACACACAGGATAATGGATTCTAGCTTGTTAGTCGTTGAACTCGCGAAATATTCCTAGCCCTACCTATGTTCTATGCTTACAGTTACGTTATCAATTGTGAACCCACCTTAACTCTCTGTAGTAGAACTGAGCCCAACTTGGTACCATACCTCTCGTGCATGTGACATCACCGGCTGCAACTAGAACTCGGAGCCTACAGAGGGACAGCATACGTACTGACCTCGAGGGCGTACACACCCGCCTGCAGAGCTCGCTGACCGTAAATCCAACAACCCTTCCGGTCCCCCCGACCCTCGTATCCACTGACAGAACCGCGCAGTGCAGCGTAAATAAATCAGACGGTGTTTGTGTGCGAATAGCGGCGTAATTAGCGGACGTCCATCACCGTGGCTGCCGAGTGCACCAGGCGCATGCGTGCCTTGAAGAGCGACACGGTAGTTGTAGGTGGTTTTCAATTATTGTTCCAGACACAATTGTTAGATATTATGGTTAGGCACACTGGAAAATCGTGGGAATAGTTGACTATTTGCTAGGATCCAACATACTATACATAACACAGACTGTTTCGTTTCGACATTGGCAATGGCATATTTGAAGCATTGTTTCTCTCTTCAACAAACCCAGTTAGAGCTGTACAGCTTGAACACACAGCGTGTGTGAATTGTCCCAAAACTGTTCACACGTGTCACGGTTAATATACTACAGTATATTGAAGACTGTCTTAAACATTTTCGCGATTTTCCAGTGTCTCTAATGATGGTTAGATATGACGGTATATCACGAAAAATTTTGCATCAACATAGCCTTGAAAACACTGATACATTGTAGATGTCTGCAGACCAATATTAGGCTTCAGTAATTACAATAGTGGGTTTTTATTGGCTTAGTCAAATAGGGTAACAGCTTTACGCACAAGCGAAAGCAAGCAATCTTTTCATGAATTGAACGTTCGTTGAAATCCCAACAAACAGTCAAGTTTTCCCGCGATAAACCATCATATCTAATGATGGCATATCGCAAAAATGTTTCGTGCCTATAAACACTTCAAAACACTGTAGATTCTCGCAACATGTATGATTGGTAGAGACATTGAAATGTCGCGGGTTCAACGACCAGCCGACTAGACTCCACAGTCCTATGTACACTCTGTCCTCATCTACTTGTAAATTGACCGCTGCTCCAGAGAGTGGACAGTTGTACATGTGACAAGGTAGCGTGGGAGCCAGTGAGTGTTTGCATGCATGTCAGCTATTAGATCACAGTTCTCAATAAAGATTTCAGTTCAATAACAGTGAACAAATCTCGAAAGTAATAAACATGTGAAGGAGATTTAAATCGAAACGTCTTCTCAAATACGCGAAATTTCCAGGTCTCAAATGATTGGGTGATACAGGTCTACCACTACCTAGCTGTCTGCAGACCAACAACAGGCGTTAAATATTACTAGGGACCCCTTTTTTTCGCGAAAAGAATTTCGCCTCACTTTGATTCCGTGCCTTACGTGCACATCTGCAATTCTGCTCCGTGGTCAGTGATTGGATATTTTAACTCCTACGTATCCAGGGATTCTACCGACGAATCACAGACGTGTGGTGTTGCAGGAACGTTATTGTAATTGGCTCAGTCAAATTATATACGGCTTTTCACATAGGCACGCTGCCAATAACCATGCATCAGAATTGCAGATTTGCACGAAAGGCACTGAAACAAACTGGGGCAAAATTCTTTTCGCGGAAAACAGGGGTCTCTAAATATTACAATTGCGGGATTCTTATTGGCTTATTCAAATGGGGTAACAGATCCACGTACAGGGAGAAACCAGTTAGCTTTCGATAATCGGAGCATTCGTTGAACCCCAACAAACAGTCAGATTTTCCCGCGATAAACCATCTTCTCTAACCATTGTGCATGGACCAATAATTGAAATATATTATTTATTGTGAGCTCAGTTGTTAAGAGTGAGTGATAGTTGCCAGCTTGAATATGTGTATTTTGTATCATAACTTTTCTTCTGGATACATTTATGTAATTTTAACCTAACTACGAAATATAATACATAGTGATAGAATTTAAGACACCGTAAATACATTTTTGTCGTTACAGTTTTTAGAGATTAAATTGCCGTTAGTAAATTATTGTTACATTCATAACTACAATTCGATTTGTAAGAACAGTAACGGAAAACAATACATTTATGGTGTCTAAAGTTCTGTCAATATGTATTCTATTCCGTAGTTAGGTTAAAGTTCCAAAAATTTACCCAGAATAATGGTTAGCCTACGATAAAAAATACAAATAATCAAGATGGTGACTATCACTCACGCTTAACATTTGAGTTCAGTATAATTCACACTTTGACTATTTATTGGCAGGAAACTGTTAATTTCAAACGTGCTCACTTTATCCTGAACCGCCTATAGAGTGGCAGGTACAGTTTCTCAACCTTCCCTCCCTTCCTTCACACTCTTATCTAGAGAAGTGCAAATTCCGCGTTGTCGTCTGACAGCATACCGGCCTGCAAGTTACATCGTGCTAAATAAACGTCTTATGGGTAGGGTACATACTCGAGAAGTTCAGGGTATTGTACCCTGGATGTAGACTTATGACTTGGCGCCTGTAGGCATCTGTGGCCTACTCCAGGAGGATGAAATTAAATGAGATACGACGCAATGAACCCGGGGGGGGGGGAGGTATCCCAAGAAAACCCACCGAAAATGACATCGTACGGCATGATTCCCAGAGGCAAGAATCCAGGGACCAACTCCGCCGGCGATCAAGCTCAGATCGCGATGTTTGGGGGGAGGGGTTGTGAGACGGGGTGCCAAGTGTTTAGATCATTACTCTACAGTGGCCCCTAACTTTGTGTTAATCTGTCTTCTGTTGTTACTGGTAGTTTGTATGGCGCGCCTGAATTATTTATTTCTTTTCAACTGTAAAACTATCCCTCTCTTGTTACATACTGATAGGGAGGGACAGGAAAATTGCGCGAATTCAGTGATCCGTATGCTAGAATGCATTGTTATATCCAAACTGAAGCCCCGCCTATTCGTTTGCTGTCTGCTGTTCCACTGAGTAGCAGCTAGCGGACGAATGGTTGGGGCTTGAGTATACATATGATATTTGTTTATATCGTGCAGGTTTTGAAGTCGCGAAGTTTCCCTGTCCCTACTGAATGGTAATACCAACGTGAAATGACGTGGCGGCTCATTTGATACGGCTAAACTTCGCCGCTTGTTACCTGGCCGAAGATGTTGATACCAGTGCCTTGTCTGTTTGGCTCCTATATGTCACGGCAGGTTTCCTATTGGCCTGGCTGCCGTGTAGCAGGACAGCCTCCTTACGCTGATTGGCGGTAGGAGTTTCCGCCGTGTTGCTAGTGTGTGTGACTGAGTTTGCCGTCCTACCGGATATTACACTTCTTAGTTCATAAATATTTTGCTATCCTGTGCTGCGGGCAAACATAAGATAAGATTTGAAGGCCAACAACTTCAAAGAGAAGGTTCGGGCGAGCATAGGCATGTCAATACTAGCGTGTCGCTAAATAATAACGCAAAATATACACGTTCTAATAGTCGTACCTGAGAGGCGCCTTCCCAATCCCTTCCTTAAAGTTGTTTGAATGCCATTTTTATTCTGAGTTTTAAGTGTTTTTAATGGTTGGGTAACTTTTCTTATAGGAAAAGTGATAATATAACAAAAACGTCTGAAAATATTTTTGTATATTTTTAACACAATTAGTCTATAAACATTTAAGCACAAATATTCACCACTGCAAATTTAATTTAAAATTGTTTTCCATAATGTTATACGCAGACTGAAGGGTTTCTTGAAGTCATAGTAACTCTATACAGACATTTATGTGGAATCGGACACTTCGTTCGCCTTCAATCAGAGTTTAATAATTAGATTTTTTTTTCCTTTTAAACTTATCACAAAATTTTAACTGTAGTTTCATACAAACACCTAAATGAATTTCCTTGAAACTTCTTTATCGTGTAATAGCGACTTGGAAGCAATCATTATGAAATTCAGCTCAACATGGTGACGCAGTAAAAACTTTTAAATCTGTTTTGCAAAATAAGATTTGCTTAAAGCCTCATAATTACCACTGTTATTTAAAAAAAAATTTATTACTGTAAAGTGAGGATACTTTGCACATTTAGATATATTTCGTTCTATGTTGGAATTCTAGGATACTAGTCACTTTAAAGTATTGTTTATTATTAAAGCTATGGCGAAGTCCTAAACAATTTGCGACTCTGCAAACCTGCACTTACAACAAAAATATATAGTGCAAAGTAACCCCAAAATGAGGCAAAGTAACTCCGCTTTACGGTACACATCTCATACACTAATATTTCAATAAAATACCCCTAAAATATGTAAAACACAGTATAAATCAATACCGGTTACTATTTGTATACTTTGATCTGTATTTACACGATAGAAAATTTAACATTCCTTAATAGCATTTTTCTTAAAAAACAAACTGCTGCCAAAAATTATTTCACAAATAAATCTGGCAGTCAGTTAACTACTTTCAGGAGACTGGTTGATGACTTGAATCAACAGAATCCTTTCTCTTTCTTCCGTATTAATAGTAGGGTCATGCTAAGTAAAATAGGTCATCTATCTCACTTTCTGTTACGAGCCCCCTTTCATGAGAATAAGTGTGAGATCTGCACCTCGCACAAATATTGCGTGTTTCTTGCGTCTTGTAAAATGCCCTTTAGCAGCAGAGACGGTTGCTGCATTCAGGTTGGTGCTACATAAGTAGGTTATACTAGGTAACCCGCTGGCCTTAGGTCAATTTGCTAAGTCCATTGCATGGTTAATGACGATAAACATGCATGGGAGTCAGGGTCTCGTCACTTATTGTACTCTCGTAAACTCTACTTGGGGTTACGGTTTCAACGCCTCAAGCTAACTGTCAGCTACTCAAGCTAACCCAGTGAATCAAAATAAATGGCTCTAGACCGCTGAAAGTTATAACATAATGGCGCGAAAGTAGAATTTATCTTATTTTCACTGCACGATTTGCGACTGTATATAATTTATAAAATAGCATTAAAATTAATAGATTTTATAGTAAAACAATGCAACAGTATGGTTACAAAATTTCTTATTTTCTAATAAACACTACTGGTTCGGGATAAAGTGACCACTTTAGAAATCCTATTTACTTTTTTTTTCAGTTTGTTTGTAGTTTACTGTCACTGTATAACAATCAACAAAAGTGTATAGATTATACGCTATTCAAATATTTATGTCATTCTAGAAAGGATGGCCGTCAAAAGTTCTCACTTTATCGCGAATCACCTAATCAGCCACTACGTGCATACTTGCAATAACATAACCAAAGTTAAGCTGCTTCAGTATTTTGTTCTGTAAATTTGACGAATTTGAACTAAATAAAGACGAAGTGAAACGTTGCAATTAGTCTGACAGAGGTGCCGACCGTTGCAAGTAGTGATCGCGAGTACGCACAGACCACTCTGAACACTTGACAAGATGAGCTCACCCGAATATTTTAAGAAAGTACAACGTCAAATGAAATACATGTGTAACTGTAAGTGTAAAGATTGTAGTAGTTTCACAATAAGCCTTCATTTTAACTGTCAACAATAATTGACAAAATTGTCTGTTAACAGTCGCCTAGCGTGGTTGTGATCTGACATGTGGTATTACTGCAGACCGGAAAAATTCTCAGGTTCACTGCCCTGTAGGCCAGCCTCCAAGAATATATGTGAAATCGTGCAAACAGCAGGTTTATTATCTGCTCGCTGACACTGTGAAATGGGCCTGTATTCAGTTACGATTTTAGTATTGGCTCCGTTATTTCCAGAAAGTGTCGAGTAAGTCAACAGTCAATTGTGAACGTGATACACACCTATAACTAGGGCCCGGTAGTTTTCGTGAAAATATTTTTGCAGCACTTTGTTTCAGTGCCTTACGTGCGCACCTGCATCTCTGCTTTGTGGTCAGTGATTAGATGCCTTGACATACAACGTCTGGAGGTTAAGCCCGCAAATAACAGACGTGTCGTGTCACAGTCATCCATGTACTGATTGGCACAGTCAAATGAATAATAACTCTGCACAAAAACACTCTGCCAATGATCATGAAGTTGAGCTGCAGGTGTACACGTAAGACACTGAAACAAAGTGGGGCGAAAATCTTTTCGCGAAAACTATCAGGCCCTACCAACCACTATTCGCTTGCGCCTATAAGAAAGGTCTCTAGGTATGAGCAGCGACTACACGTTTTGTGTACGTGGTAGTTGTATTGCATAGACCGAGGTGCAGTGCTGCCTCTAACAGTTTAATAGTTCTACAGACAACTCAGCGTTGTGTATAGTCATTGCTTATCACCCCACACCTTGCAACAATACACGCTACGCCACTGTCTGTTACATTACAATATAGACAGAGATGATGGTATATCGCGAAAATTTTTTGTGTCAACATACCCTTGAAAACGCAGTAGCTTATTACAGCATGTATGATTGGCTGATGTACGTCAGACACAACATAGCTGTCTTCAGATAAATAACAGGCATCACTCGGGGTTTTTAATAGCTCAGTCAAATAGAGTAACAGTTCCAAGTCCAAGCTAAAGCCAATAATCTTCTGGCAAGCTGAACGTGTGTTGAAACCCAGCAAACAACCAAGTTTTACCACGATACACAATCATCTCTAAATATAGCCTTAGCATAATTTGTAAATAGGTGCGGGAAAATTAGAATTTCAAGGTAAGCACTTCCCTTAAGGTAAAAAAAAGTGGGGTTCGGACTCCGAAGGACCCACCCGTGTCTGCGTCCCTGATTCATGAATTTAAAGCATAATTCAACTGCATTGGCTGCTCTTGGGTTGTTTCCAGGTAGTACTTCGGCTGTCGAGAGCTATACAAGGTTGTACAGCCACAGACACGCTGGTCTGCTGGAGTTGCTTTCTAGACTACTGAGTGGTCAAAACAAGTTCAGTAATTAGATCTTTCATGGCCATTGGTAAGCGTGGACGTGTTTCGAAGCTAGTAATATGATATCCGACTATACATTTTGAACAGGTTACAGTTGTGTTGCTGAGACCTCGGTGTATTACTGGTGAACTAGTTCCTCGCCTCTTATGTGCTACTAGCTGAGGAATGTACCTGTCCCTAGCAGTCAAATGGTTCCACAGGCAACTGAGAGTTCTGTACAGTCACATGCAAATCACCGCTTGCCCTGGAACACTTCACGCATCGTCCTGGGAGTTCGTCAGGTGTGTACAGTTCTGTATGCAGCCCAAACTCAACTGGTCGGCACATGTTCTGGCATGTAAAACATGTAGGCGACTCTGGCGTGGACGCGATGTTGTCGCGCGGTGAGTTAAGACGAGATGCGGCTCGTCGTCTCTCATCCCTCCCTCTGGACAAGCTGGTGGCTGGAGTACGAAGGCAGCTCCGTGGCAGGTGAAGCAGAAGTTGTTCCGCCTGGCCGGCTTGCTCGGGGGGGCTTTATGTAACTGTGTGTGGTAAGAGGAGGAGGGTCAGGTCTTCCTGACCCTTGACCTGAGCTGCTGGGAACAAGCCCCTGGCCCGTCGCTCCGACCCATGTCGCCAATACCTACACTAGTGTGTCACCACGACCACGTGGTCCATCCATCTCTCTTCCTGCCCGCTCTAACCACTACTAACTGTTTGTTCAAATATGAACCACTGCAAAATAACTTCACCGTTAAGGACAATTTTGTTTAAAATTGATAGTAAAAGGTAACACAATTTGTTTTACTGTTAAGATAGTTTTTTAAAATCTTTATGGTGAAGGTAGTTCCGGATTTTTAATACAAGCTTTATGTTAAATAAAACCTATTCCACATAGAAACTTGTATATTTTTCAAAGAAATCCTTTAAGAGGAAAAAAGTGACACAATACATAAGTTTTTAACATTTGCTTCGTTGTAATGAATGATTTCTTTACCGTAAGATAAATACTGTACATTCGCGGTAAAGTTACTTTGAAGTGGTTCATATTTAAACAATATTTAGTTACGTCACTGAAAGTGTTGTGTAGTACTACGAGAACATATATATCGATAGGTGTCATATATTTTTGCGAAAAGATTTTTTCAACAACTTGTTTCAGTGCCGTACGTCTACATCTGATGTCCTACTTCATTGTTATTAGTATGGCTGTGCAACACCTAGACTTTGATGCCAGTCGTCAACACCTGCCGTATGTCGACATAACATAACTTCGGCGTATCGGTCTCTGAAATACCAAGATTATTGTCGACCACGACAATAATGTTGAACGATCGACCATTACATATCGATGTCGACTTGAAATGTCAACATGTCACAATGTCCTATTATTGGCAGCGTATCTTAAAATTAAGAAATCACTCATTTGATTGTGCCTATCACAAACCAGAAAAATGGATCTTGCTTTACCGATTTTCGCCACTACCTGTGATATGCTTTAGAACTGATTTTTTCGTTTGACTTTTTACTCTTGTCGTTTTTTTTATTTAACACTACTGATAGCTGTATAAATTATAGTGTTACTCAAGTCACAATTCCTTGTTTGGAATTGTTTCTTTGTTGATAAAACACAGTTTTTCAGCATTATTTCGATTAATTATCAACTTTCAAGAGATCCAGGACAGCCAAGTCTTAATATTAATAACACATGCACGAATTTCAAAGTACACGCGCTTTCGACCGCACGTACAATGTTCGTTTATGGATCTAAGGAACAATTGGTTTCTATTCATACCAACATATCAGTTCACATTGCGCAGAAGACAGTTCGTATACGAATAAAGTCTTCAGTGTAGGCTTCTAGAAAGAGTGAGCGTGTTTGAAGGGAGAGGAGCGAAGGCAAGGAATATCAAATACGTAGGAGAATAACATGAAATGTACTTTCTTACTTTTCAAGATTTTTATTTCAAAATGTTGTCACTGAACTCTCTCGGAACTTTTTTGGTGCGAGGAGACATAACCCCCTTCTCCCTACCCCAAAAATTGCCACCAAAGTCAATCCATCTGCCCTTATTCCTTTGTTTATTCCCTTTATGTTAACAGTTTAGATCCTATGTATTGTGCAAACAGCTTTCGATAAAAGTTTGTTCTTGTTAAAATTTAATAGCGTTTCTACATTTCATGAATTACGACACAATATTTTTCTTTGATTTAAAATGTGCCAGAATAAATATTTACTACGGCGATGTGTTCTACATTTGTATAGCACGTATGTATTAACATTTTGAGTTAAACGCTATTAATTACTAGCATCACTTAGTTGAGCTTCTGCAATTTGTAGTACAAGCAAATAGTAGGGGTGGTTCTCTGCCGTCAATAGACTTTAAAAACACTGTTTCTAAGCCCTCTAACATGGCTAAAAACGGCCTTTTCAGACTGCCATGCTTCAAAATGTACTAACCAGATGTCTGTGAAACTGAGATTGCGACCTGCACTGAACTTAGTTGCAGACTTTCCACCAATAAAATTATATGGTCACCGCTTAATGTCCCGTAGTAAAAACCGTTCGGCGGGAAGCTTGCACGCTATAGTTCAGCGCTTGGCTCGCTGAGGCGACGTGGCAGTTGATCCGCGCTTCAAGGTCACCTTTATGTCTCTGTAATTTCTAAGCCTCTAAAACGCAGATTTTTAGCGCCAGTGAGGGGCAACATGAGGTGAGTGCGGAGCGGCACCGGAATGAAGGAACGGGTGAACAGGAGATCCCTGAGAAAACCCGCTGACCAGCGGGATCGTCAGGCACAATTTCTACATGACAAAATCCGGTGGTCGACCCCGCCGGGAGTCTATTCCAGATCGACTTGGTGGGAAGCGAATGGTCTGACCATTCGGCCACCGCCCCCCCTCCCCCTCGCCCCTCGGAGGAAAAAAGAAACTAGGGTTTCCAAAGTGGATACTTCATCCTGGACCACCTATAACGTGGCAGGAGTGGCGTATCGTGGGTTGTTGCCAGGTGGGGCTGCAGATGGTCGGAACTGTACACTCTTAATGAACGCGCCGTAGACCAACGACCATGAAATATTTGCCGGCAGCTAGATGTGTTGTGACCACTCAGTAGTAAGGGGCACCTGCACATCAGCGTGTCAGTGGCTGTAGAGTCAACCAGCGCACAACTCTGTACAGCTCTTGGCAACTGCAGCCCTACCTGGCAACAACCCACGAGCCGCCACTGCGTCACAGTTAACTAGTGTCCAGACAGTGCATTTGTCAGCTGTAGTCTGATAACGTACAGTTCGCGGTACGTACTTGTCTTCTGCACTTGCATTATTGCGTCCTCAAATAAATTCATAACGTACATAAACATCTCTACACTGCCACCATCAGTAGCTGGGTACGTATGGGCGTTATGCGAATTTTCCTGGATGTAATATTCTATATTAATTTTATATATACACACGTACCACTGAGGTATTTGTTAGCGTTTAATATTGTATTATTGTATAACAGGCATTGCGAGTCAACAGTGACATCATTTCGACCAGGCACAATTCAATATTATTTCATGCGTTACAGAGTTAAACGAACATATACTGTTGTATATCTTATATCTAGATAAACCACGTTGCGGGCTTCACAAAATTGGGTAGGCTCCGTCCATCGTACTCAGTAGGTTACCTACAGAGGACAGCCTTTATTAGCTTCGGTAATAAGTCACTAATGTATAGCATATAATATCACAATTAAGATCGAATGGATAGGTTTATCCTGTACAAGTTTAGCAGGAATCGATGCAATAATTTCAGTATTGTGAAGCACTATCTTCCGATGGTGGCAAAAGTAAATTACACGATAACATAGTTGATTTATGCAACTGAATTTTTAATACTAAGTGTGGTATGAAAACATATACGTCCATGAAAAATCGAGAAACGAATATTGTCAATGTAAGTAATCGTAAAGTTCCATAAAAGTGATTCGTACTCAAGCAAAATGTTCTGTGTATGTATCTTAGTAAAATCCGAGCTTGCAGAGAGTTCTAAATAAGTTCGAGTTTAATGAAGGTTATCTTTTCCTCACCCAGAAAACATAATTTTATTAAATTTCATATCACTACCTACATGACAAATTTTAACCAATTATAAACTGCCAATCAAACAAGGATTCAGTCCATTAGCATACAAATTATATTTGCAACAGATTTTACAATTCATTCAACTTCACATGCTATTTATCTACTTTTCTCCTTTACCCTAAAAGGAAAATTGAGCGCCAAAGCCCTCAGATAAAATTTCTAACCATTTTCAGAATTTCCACCCAATTTAACGGCATATAATAAGACTTAAGTCAAACGTAACGTCGATAGGTAATATGTTTTTTAATTTTCTTTTTAAAACACATATATTCTCAGAACAGTTATTTAAGCAGATAAAGATACTGTCATCTAACGATCATAGATTTTTTTTACTTTTCCTGAAAAAAAAATTTCGCGACAGTTACTTACGGAGATAAGGGTATATCGTTATAAGGATTTCTGAGAAAACGTCTTGTTAACGATTGTTTGGATGACTTCCGGAGCAAGAGGAAAGTGTATTTGCGAGAGAGATGGAGGGGTTGTCTCTAATAATGAAGAGAGAGAGAGAGAGAGAGAGAGAGAAAGACAGCACGCAAACAGACATTGAACCGTTGGCAGGAGTGTCGCAGATAATTGAGTGTTAATTAGCACAACGTCCTGCAGCTCGCGTCAGGCGGTACAGATAAAAGCTCTGCGAAGAAGAGTTTAATTTCCGCCCGTGGAGCAGCGACATCAACCATTATTCCCACGGCAACGGATGGCCAACGAAATCGATATCGGCAGGCGTAAATAACTGTCCATCGGGGACACACGTTGCGAGTAAACCGCGACAAAAAAAAAGCTTTTCACCCCAGTTTCTGGTGAACAGGTGAGAGGGAAAGATTAATGGTTTTTATTAATTTGAAGGAAAGCAAACGTGATAGTCATGAGTGCCATGCTATGAAAAACCCATATTAGAGAATGGAGTCAGTGATTATTTGGAGTGTCGAGTTTTTTTTATAAATTCAGCCTTACACTTGCATACATGTCCACTGAAAATTTTGCAAATGAATTGTGGTATTAGGAAGTAAATTAAACAATAAAATAAAATAATTGACGTAAGAATACGTAAATCAGGAATCAGTAAACCAGTAATTCCTAATTTCGCAAAAGCAATTGGTTTATTGAATTCACAACGTTGTTTATATAAAAGAAAGATCACAGGAAAAAAATCAGAAAATAAACCAGTCTGACTGAAAAAAAAAACATGACGCGTACTAACTGTGTGATCGTTCCTATTGAAGAAGGTATGAATTGTTTCAACTGACAACATCCCTAGCAGCCTTCCGCAAAATACGAAATAAAAGTTTTATTTGGAAACCAATTGTTTTTTCAATTGAGGTGCTTAGTAAGGTATTGTTTTGTCAAAAAATACTAAACTTTTTTATGTAAAGTAGAAGATTACTTAATGTGCGTGAATAGTGTCTGTTTATAGACAGCATTCATAGATCGTTAGTCTTTTTGTAAATGTTTAATATCCTCCGTTATTATCAATCGCTTATTTATGCGCGGCCGAGAAAGACGAAAATTGGTGTTATTGCAGTTATTTTAGGACATATTTGTGCATAATAGGCGAAAATGTATAGACATGCACAACATACTTTTATATGTTACATTTCACCATTAATGATATTGTTCTAGTTGAATGTCTCATACAAGCGAGCTGTCGGCGAGAAGGCTCCGCGATTTTCCAGTGACATTCAATAGCACCTTCCGCACTCCTAGCCCTCGGACGGACAAAATATATTCACCGAGACTGACATCTTAAGGCCTCGCTCCCTAGTTTAGCAGTGGTTTCGAAAATATTTTTTGTAACGCAAATTAATACATAGATCAAAAAATCCTTTGGCAGTTTTAACACTTATATATCCACGTTTTATATGAATTTTTCTGTTGCAATACACCAAACTGATTTTTAGATTTTTGCCCCTGAAATAGTACACATTTTGTTGTGAAAATAAGCCAAAAGTTAAGCAAAATAATTTTTTTCTCGCAAACGGTACATTATTTTTAAAAACAGTCTGGTAAAATTGTGTATCGTAATATTGTACACTGTCTCAAATTATTCCAAAGCATTTGGTTAACAAATATTTGAGTTATTTGCAGTTTGAAATAAACGGGAGATCATAACCTGCAGTCCAAATACTTACGATGGAATGAAGGTACATACAAATGGCTTGAAGACAGAGGTTTCTAGGGTACAAATACGCGACAAAATTGAAAGTTTTAAAATGTAAAATGATGTTCGAAGGTGAGCGTGCTGTATGGTCAGGAATAAGTACAAACAATAGAACGTTGCAGTTAAGAGCCGTATACAGCAGGAGCTAGATGCCGAGTGTGAGCTATGGAAACATGCAGACAATAAGAGCGAGACTGTTTCATGCGTCAACAACCATGTCGCTATTATTTGCGGGGCGCGTAAACTACGTGCAGTATTTTGGTCGTTTGCGTTCTCCTACGTGTTTTAAAGCGGCGACAGTACCTTTGTATTTACATAAAGTTGTAGTAAATTCCTGCGATTTTTTTTCAGTTGGCATATTTTACATGAAACAAGTCTGAAAGAGACGTTTATTACCATTTCGAGATACCCCGTTACCATGTTTCTTAGAATGATATCTAGAATATAGAAACGTTGTTTTAATTTTTTTTTCTTTTCGTAGACAAATATATCGAACACACATTCAGTAGTATGTCTTAAAATAAACTCCCAACATGCTGCAACGATGTTAATGCGCCAACTGTATAGGATAGGGGAAAAAAAACAAATTTCAGGTATGTAATTGCTAGGGATAATTTGTATAGACAACATAAGCGTCAAATTGAATCATTTGGCTAATAGGTAAGTGTTACTGTGGTAACGATGTTATTCCATGACATTTATGGTTGCTACTACCTAAACGTAATATTACTAGGATGTATTAATATAATGAAGGCTAACTTGCACATAACTTAGTGTTGGCTAAAGTCAGCATGTTAGACGTTAGTTCGAAAAATAAGATCACCTTTGGAATGTGGTTTTGACCCTACGTCTACTCCACGAATCTTATTTTCATTTAAAATTTTTCTAGTTGCAGTGATTTGCTTAATTTTTGGTAACGAAATGACGTTATTATTTCCAAAATTACTTATATAATAAAAATATATTAGACCTATAGATCAATGAATACTAACTATTATGATTTTTATTATAATTTTAATCGGTGTTTTATGTGTCGCCAAAGTAAAATTTTTAATCTAATTAATTCTGACAGTGGAATCTTTTTATTGTTTCTCGATTAGGCCTAAAACTTTTTTTCTAGCAACGGCGAAGGTAAGAAATGAACCCGAATATTTTGGTCACCTAACTATTGCTCTGGCCATGAAAATGTACGCTTGCTTACACTGAGAGAAAAAATTGGTTAATTCAACCAAATATTTGTTTATATATGTTCAACAAACGATGTAGTGTTGTTTTAAATAAATATTTAGTTGACAGCCATTTTTTGTTAAATCAACAAAGCAGTCTTGTTATTTCATAATCTCATTTAGTTTAAATAACTAAACGATATGTTGAAACAATAATTCAACATTGTTGATTTAACAACATCTGGCATTCAATTCAATATTTGTTTGAATCAAGACTACATCGTTGGTTGCACATATTCAAACAAATGTTTGGTTAACTCAACAAATCCTTTTTCTCAGTGTAACCGAGTGATGTGGCGTAACGGCAACTCGGTGCTCTCGCATTCGGGAGGACGCGGGTTCAATCCCTGGCACAGGCAATCCTGATTTTGGTTTTCAATTGTCTCCCGAAATACTCCAGGCGACTCCTTTCCTGGGCCCTGCTCTTAAGTAATAGTTGGGTGTTAACTTTATCTAATTATTTCGCTGTCGATTAGATGTATGCTGAATAAAGTAAAATAAATTAACTTTTGGTATAGGTTTGGTTGTATGTGTTTGTAGTAGTGAACATGGCGTTGTGCGACTTTTAGCATGTTACACAGTGATGTAAGTAAAGTGTAATATAGAGTTTACATGTGTGTCAGTTTTCTTGGCACGGTTATTGAGCAACTAAGATTTAATACCCATAACTTGAAGTTAAAAGAATCTACACGCCTATTAGTGTTGATCACGATAATAAACTTGTTGCGATATGATTTTTCTATGTGATCGGGTAACTATAAATTAATATGTGATGATTTTATTTTATAATATAAGTTTTTTTTTTTTTTTTAGTTGCAGGTTCTGTAGAAATTGAGAATTTTAACCCGTTTATAATGTATGAAGTCCGAATGAGCGCCAGAGTAATTGATGAGTATTTATTTTATTATTTCTGTTTACCTTTGTAAATTAATAAGAGAATGTTTGTTTATTTTCCATTGAAGGTTTTTAAATAGTACTGGCCAATGATGTGTTATTATTTATGACGTACGGTAGAATTTTGGTTAATGTACCAATTTATATGTATTTTCATACTTCTTTCTTTATGTATTGCAGTGTTGTCTGTGCCAAGTGTCATGTAGGCCTATAACTCCAGCGTGATCAAACGTGATTGGCAGGAATTTTAATTTTTTTAGTGTGTTTGTTTTGGGTGTGGCGTCAGGTGCAGATCGCCGAAGTGGTGATATCCGCACAGAAATGTATTTTAATTTGTTTCCGAATCCGGTACGGCAACCAAGCCGCCTAAGTTAAGACAAAGAATCGAGGGACTAGTGAAACTGAAAGTTAGAAGAAGACCTGGCGGACTACAGCCACAAAAGAAATTAGTTCGATTCGTACTATCGCACGGTTACAGTGCTTGTATTTTACCCAGCACTTTTGGTCTGAGTACCAAGAAGGAACGAGTTTGCATGTAGTTTTGACGGTAACCAAGACACCAGCAATGGAATAAAATATAACTTCGGGATGTACAACACCGCTACAAGACGACGCAGCGAATCATACGAGAAAGCAGCTACGATATGTCTACTGTTCTCTAGCAGCAGATAGACCTAGTCTATTTTTCTATAATCTCACATAGTTGACACATACATTGAAAAACTCTTCAAACATTCTTAACGAGTCCCTGTAGCTGTTGCTTACAGCTCTGAGATACGTCATTTTAAACTAATGTTGATTAGTCACTTAGTGATACTATTGCCGCGGCCTATTTTTCAGAATCTTGCAAACCAGAATGCCTTTTGTTATTTATCAAGGTTACTATTTATTATTGTTCGTTATTTCTTTTCTTCCCTTGAGGTTTATGCGTACGTGGGTTGGTTGCAACTAGACCTGTTTTCCTTATTTTTTGTTGGTTTTATGTAGAGTTACAATAGTTGTCAGTAGTGGAGCATGTTATTGACGGAGTTCCATTGGAATATCATCGAGATCTTTGATGGTAAGATTTGCGAGTATCGTAGCCCACACAGCACGACACACTTATCAACTTAGCATCAATTAGTTTATCTCAGTAAGATTCAATAGCAAGTTTTACGAATTTATTACAGTGCTTTCATATTATGTGTTATAATTCCATACATTTGGCAGATAGAAAGTTTTCTTACTAATACATTTAAATGTTAGTTTTATAGTTTCCGTCAAATTACGCTTTTGCATAAAAACATTTTTTTGTGATGTACCGTGATACGTACGATCGATTTATAAGCTGTTTCAAGCTGCATTAAGCGTTTATTAGAATTACTAAAATTTACCAGAAAATAGTATTACTTCCAATATAAAACTGTAAAGTATTTTTTTTTACCATCCTGCTGTGTCCTTCTAAATTCACAAAATATTTTTTCTTCTTTATCTTCCCTTCATATTTCCTTCGGCTTGCCTGTGTTTGTTACGTGTTTTTTTTCACTGATTGCGCCAACTTCTTTGCTGATTTTACGCTGCTGACGGATTATATTGCTGACTAACTCAAAGGTATAGCAAATTTTTTCCGATGAATTTATTTTACCGGTCCTTTTATGTTATTATAAACGGTGCCACACAACGTGATACAATGAAAGAATCTAGGAGAGGAGTCAGACATGGCCTTTGTTTGGGAACCATCACAGCATTCGCTTGGAGCAATTTCGGGAATCCACGGAAAACCGAAATCAGGATGGTCGGAGCTGGGATTCGAAGTCGGGTCCTCCCAAATGCAAGTCCAGCGTGTTAATGTTGCGCCACCTCGCTTGGTATGAAATGTATATCAGAAGTAACCCTAACGGGAATTCACATTGTTCGAGACACAAACGCATCAATAATGTGGTCACCTGCCCAGATCACCAAGCGGTTTACTGAACTTTGACGGATGGAAGTTTGTTCAAAAACTTCGTAACGTACGGGACGTCTGCTTAGGCCCTAAATACACGATGCCAAAAACCGTAACAGTTTTCATACCTTCTCTGTTTTAGCAACCTTTTACTCTGTGGTTTAAAAAATGGGTATGAAATATGCTACGTATGTATTTGGAGTCTTAGGAACCGTATCCAAAGAAATTTACATGAGTGTATAGTAT
The DNA here is from genome assembly GCA_003012365.1 of Medauroidea extradentata. Taxonomy (NCBI): domain Eukaryota; kingdom Metazoa; phylum Arthropoda; class Insecta; order Phasmatodea; family Phasmatidae; genus Medauroidea; species Medauroidea extradentata. The sequence goes on from PNEQ01080218.1 coordinate 31,917, forward strand.
TTTAGGTCCTCCACAAATTTATCAAGATTTTTATTTGGCGAAAATGGATTTATCTTGGCATTTTTGGATACAATAATCTCGGTGCAAAATACTTTATAAATTGTAGATGTACAAACATATTTTCATTTCTAATATTGGGTCATAAAATGTTAGGGCTGCCAATGATTGTCTCGTGGGAACGAGCTAGCAGCGACTTGCCCATAGAGGCTAACGTGAGTTGTGAATCGTGCGTCTGGGCCGTCCTTAGCGCTCCGCTCTTACGTACCTTGGACGCAGAAAATATGCCCTCTCAGGTGGTCACCTAAAAGACGGCAGTAAGGTGCATTTTATGCATTACCACCTATTCGCGCGAAACACTGGGTTATAGTGCATTCTTGCAACCGCACTTCTTACAAAAATTTAACTTCAAACTGTGAGCTTATCATCTTATTAGAGTGCAAGTACTTTTACGTCTACAAAAGTGGTTTTAATTACATTTCTGTGATTCTTGTATTTTTACACATACACGGAAAGCATATTTGAACTATTTTATGCATACAAGAACCATGTGCCATTGTGATGCAACTGATAAATTCTAGGTTCAATGATAAACACCTGAATTTAATTACAATTACATGCATGACAAAATTGCAGAACATGATTCCGTACAAGGACATATAAGTTATTAATGTATGTAAGTTTTAAATTCATGTATTTGCTACTAATTTCAGAATAATTAAATATCGTGCTTGGTTCCTTTATGCATAATATGGTTCAAGAAGGCATAGTACAAAATTCAGTGCTAAAGGCATCAGTTTAAAACTGTAGGTTTCTCGAAGACTATTCGTAAAAAAAAGCAACTTTAGGCAATTAGTTCACCAACTTTCGGATCAAAATGTGTCTCGGTTAACGTATTCCTAAGGAACAATCGCTGACGCCGAAATATGTTACATTTAACATCGGCGGAAGATATTAGGCTTAACATATGCATAGTTTTGGGTGAATGTTTGCTTATTAAAGTTAGCTGATGTCCGTATCTAGAGTTGTTATGTAGATTACCATATTGAATTTCAAAAACGTGTAGATTTAAAACGATATTTTTAGTTTTATATATATCTTCCACAAACTCTTAAAGAAATTTCACATAAAATGAATACATCTGCTTGGCAATCGAGAAACTAATCTTGTTAAAGTATGTGCATGTAAAATTTCATAAAAGTGGTTCGTACTCGAGCAGAATATTCTGTGCATACATCTTAATAAAAGCAGAACTTGTAAAGAGTTCTAAATGTGTTCGTGTTTCATGAAGGTGGGCCTTCCTTCCTCCACAACATCTCGTGGCTTCCGTCTCCTCCCTGCCTTATTTCTTCCTTCCTGTTTCTTTTCTGCTCTCTTCCTCTCTCGCACAGCGAGAACTCGTAAGATGTCGCATACCGTCTTCAAGCCTCACCTCGCAAGCGTTTGTAAATGGCACACTTTTTCTTGGACTTCCCTCGATATTTGTCACGTTCATTAACGCTCGTATTTGGAGCTACAAGTTTGGAAGTCACTATGTAATAAGTAAGGCAAATATAGTCTTTTTTTTTATCAGATTCATGAACAGATATTTTGTTAGAGCGTCGCTTTTCTTCAGCATTATTTCTTGCACTGGAATATAACGTATGAAATTTCGTCACCATAAACGTTTCAACACAAATGCATTACTCTGGCGAAATGATTGCCAAAAAGGTTGGCCCAAACTCTTTTCTAACATAGCCGGTGACTTTTATTGTTGTAAATTGGCCTTTAATTTTGCTGCTAACCCATTACCACACTTGACCATGACGAAGAATACTGAATCCTTGTTAAACATGGAAGTTTATAATTGGTACTAATTTCCGTAGGGCGTGTCTGATTAACTGGCCATGAAGTACTGAAATTACTTGTATGTTCGTCTTGTATTGTCTGAAAACAAATTGAAGAAAGTTTTGAGTTTTTTGCACCAATGTGTAAAAAAATCGCCTGTCGTCTCCTTAAGAGCTACGCTTACTTTTACTCGTAGCTGTGGTCTTCTGTCTGCCTTTACTAAGTATAATGCTTTATTATTGCGTTAAATCCATGAGAAACCCACTATAAATGCCCTCGTTTATGTTTTACACACTAAAATAATCTTGACTATAATTTTTTTCTGAAAATACCTCATTACGTTCTCATTCCTATTTTTGGGCCAAAACTTTTGTTAAATACGTGCTGCTATTATGCGAGTAAATACGGCATGTGTACAGGGTTGTCACTTTCCATGACACTGCACTTTGTTATTGCTTTGTGGCACAGATGACCGCAGGCAATGGATTTATGTTTATAATGTTGTCTTGTTTTACAGAATTTCGGTTGTAAATTTTGTATACACTCTACTTAGTAGTAGCCTTGGAGTTTAAATGTGAAATAAATACTATTGAAATTACTACTCAGTTGATACATTTCAAACATAACTGCTTAAAAACATTATGTGTATTTCGTTAAAAAATTCTGCCAAATTAACAATATTTAAAAAAAAATGTCATTAAGTAATTGTTTGCGAAATGTAAATTTTATTATTGCACTTCAGATTTTAAGTACTGAGCATAAAAATTGGCACAGTTTCTTAATGTAGCAGTGTTCCGTAAGAAGATACGTACAAATCCCGCGTTAATTTTTGGTGACAAGCTATAATTCGCCCAAACACACACTGAAATGTTTGCCCGCAGTGCAGAATAGTGAGTATTTTACAGTTTACCGTATAACATTGTTTGGAAATGTACTTCGCACCTACAATACAAGCTTACAGTCAACAGCACAAGTCTTACGAGCGCATAGTAACTGCTGTCAGATAATAACGCGAGAATTGCAAGCCCGTACATATAATAATATGTACGTTGAAAACATTTCGTCTTGAAAGATATATTAAATTTGGTTCATTAAAATTAGTATTATTTTTATATTGGTCAACTATGGATGCAACCATAGTTGGTTCAGTAAAATGTTTACTGGTAAAACTGTAGATATCGTCAGGGACGTCTTTTCAGGTTTTTCCCGTGAAGGAGGGGGGGGGGGGCAAGATTTTGTTTTCCGGCGACAGTGACCTTGTTGCATCTTTTTTATTAATTAAGCGTATATAAAATAGATACTTTAATAATAAAACTTCAGTTTTATGTGCTTAAGTTAGCATTATTTAAAATTAAAAATACAGAAATTATATTCATACACATAAAATTCTAAATCCAGGGGGTCATTTGCCCCCCCCTCCCCTTCTGTGGCCCCAAATGACGCCCCTGATCGTATGGCCGCCATTTCTTGGGTAGATGTATTCACAATGATATATATTACCACTAATGCGGAGCACAAGTACACAGAATAAAAATTTTCTTCGCAGAAAGAAAATACTATTTTTGGAACTGTTACTAAGAAAGCTAAAATTATTCCTGGTTTAAAATATAAAAAAAACAAGCCTTCAAAGCATATACTTTATGTAACTAGATGTTTAGTTCCTAAAATGTTTTAAAAGTACAGATTGAACGGTTTCCCGATAATCAAGTTTTTTAATTTTTTTCTATCACAAGGACAGTTTGTAAATGTATCGTATTATCGTTGTAGCTGCAATATTAAGAAATACATATTATAATATACGTGCACTATTTCAAGTTGTAATTTTGGCTACTGGTTTCTTCACTGTTTTTGTGACTTCACGTCAAAGGCAATGAGATAAGCATATGCGACCAAATGAAATTTTTGTAATTTTTTCAAAAATACATATAAGTACGTCAAACATTGTACGATTCAATTTAAAAAAAAATCAATAACAAAGGTTTATCCTGGCGCGAACGTTTAATGAAGATACAAAACATCCGTCAACAAATTTCTCCAGAATCGGACAATTCATTATCATAATGCTTCGCAAACTTACTATGAATTGTATAATTAACTTTAGAATAACTACATGTAACCCCTTATTACGTTAAATTTCTTTATCTTGCGTTTGTCTCTTCAAAATTAATTGTTAGTTGCAGACTGACGTTGTAATTAGTGCAGTTTGGAAATGTGTATTGCAACACATAAAAAAGAAAATCAAATGTTCATATCTACCTAAAATTATTGTTTAAATTAAAATGTTGTTCTTTATTTTATTTTATTTTTGAAATTTTCTAGACACTGTAGTTGTTGAAATATAATGAAAGTATTAAACAAGCTGAAAATATTGAAAATAGCTTTCACCACTTGAGCGCAGTTATTAAAATAAAGGTCTATGGCGAGAATTAAAACAAAAAAGGAGTCACCATGGTTTGTGTTAAAGGAACCGTTCCAACGTTCACTTGAAGTGATCTCGGAAACTTACCGAAAGCCGGTCAATGAATCGAGCCCCGGGATCTTTAGATTACGCCATCTCGCTCGGATTTAAGTAACTTATGAAATATTACATTGATACTGTAAATTTATCCAACATGAAAATTAATAATAATATGTAGGCAAGCGTTATTTTTTATAAAGCAAAATAATTGTCTTCATTGCAGCTGGAAAGGATTTCACTATATGAAACGGTTTTCTGTAAAAATGTTTGCTTCGCATATTATTACTGGTCGCGAATGATGAGCGTCCACAAAGCACTTAGCGCACTTGTGAAGCTTTTTTGAAACCACTGAGAGGTTTTTCTTTCTGCTCGTTTTTGTAATCCCTGATAGTCTTGTTTATTTATGCTGTGTATTCGCTTTACGCGTTTTGCCTCCCAACATCTAAAGGACGGCCGGGCGAAGGGAAGGGCGGTTCGTGTAGTTAACTTGTAAGTTGTTTCGTATTTTCGTGTTCCTAATATCTTAATGTGTGTCCGTAGTTTGTATTTTTTTTTTTTTTTTTTTTTTGTGAAGAGAGCCGGGGTTGGTATTTTATCTTTTCCTTAGCATTTTAAACTGCTTTTAAAGTGTTTCTTTGATACGCTCTTTTAGAAGAGATTTGCGTAAACTTTAACCAGCCCATTGAGTCGCCGTTCAAACATTCTAATTCGGCCCTTTCTATTTCTATGTATTGTAGAAACTTTTGATTCCTGGTTTCAAGCCTTGTGTTTAAACTTTCTAATTTGATGTTAATTTAGGTTTTTGTTTGACCCTTTGTTATTACAAGTAAACATTTTACCCTCGGAGGGAAAGTCAATATTTCTTCAACAGTGACTTTAAAATGTAATGAATATACGTTTACACTCTACAGACCAACAATATACAGTTCCAACTAAAAACATAGGGCCACACGTACATTTATGTTAAACCCACCTTGAAATCATAATATTGGTTGGAGCGATTTTGTGTATTTTTCCCGGAATAGAATGGTTAAAAAATTCATTTGTATTAATAATTTGTGTGCTTTTTGTGGTTTACAAGCTAAGCATTTGTGAATTAATTGGCACAACTGAAAAGTCATTAAATTATGCGATATACAAAATGATGTATTTTGTTTGTGACCTGAATTACATATGTATGTGTGTGTTTTTTGTATATAAATTTAACATAGCTATTAACATTTTTATATTACCGGATGGAATATGACCGAGCGAGGTGGCGCAACGGATCATTTACAACCACCTCCTCGGGTTCAGGACTGGGTGTTTGTGTTCGTCTATGTGCCAAAAGACACATTACCATTACAAACCGCCAACTACACGATACAAAGCTACTGGGGAAATGCATTTGATAAACTTAAAAGGGGGGGGGGAATGTTTGGTGCAGTGGCGAGGCGTTAGCCTTGCCATTGTACCAAACATTTTTTATTAAAAAAAACGGTAACACGTTGGACTGGAATTCGGGGGAACCCGGGTTCGATCCCCGGCTCCGGCCATCCTGATTTATGTTTTCCATGGTTTCCCGAAATCGCCTTAGGCGAATACTGGGATATTTCCTTAACAAAGGACATAGCTGACTCCTCTGCCAGCTCCTGTCATTGTAACAAGCTGTGTGTTATTTTAGAACGATTCTTGCAGTGGCGCCAAATTACAAACTAAAGAAGTGTTTTGGGCATGCGTCATTGCAGGAAATATTGTGTCACAGAAAACCAGAGAACACGCGCAGATAAACAGACCTTGCGGAATTATGTCTGTGTACCTGTGTTTTCCAGCTGCAAACGGAATCCTTTTGGTTGTTTACTTGTCTGTTTATCAGTGTGCATTCTCTGTTTTTCTGTGACATACCATTTTCTGCAATTGCGTATGTCAACAATACGTTTTTGGTCAGTAAACAAGTTGCGTGTCACCACCTCTATTGACCTCGCTGTTGACAAGACATAAAGCCTATGTACCTGATAGTAAATAAATACTTCATTTAAAGTCGATAGTAAATAAATACTTCATTTAAAGTCTCAACTGAAACTTTGAGGGTGAGGAAGAATAAGAGAGAAAGAGAGAGAGAGATAAATGAAAGATAGACAACAAAAAGAGAAACAACTGTTCGTAAATCAACATCAATACTGAATACCCTAATGTTTTGTGTTAGGAAGTTGCTGGGACTCAGAAACAACTGCGTGCTAGAACACAGAAAGTATTCCAGTGTTGTGGTCCAGGTATGAGCTGTATATAAGTCATACGACTGAGACACATTCCTTCCAACGAGCGTGTTGCATCTCGGAGACGGCGCTGGCACGGACACAGCTCCACCAGAGTCACGTGGCGCGAACATCGCGCACTCTTATTTGCCTAAAAGCTTTCTGCAGTATTCGCCGAGCTCCGGAAGATCGCAGTAGAGGGCCTGGTAGAGGGTGTGCGGGTGGTATGGCAGCATGCCCGACTCTACATCACTAGCTCATGTCTCCCCCGCTGCCACTCGGAGATACGACCAACCCTGCTCAACCACTGACTGTTCACATAGCACCGAGAATTCCTTAAGTGCGCGGTCTACAGCAGTTTTCAATCGCCGTATTGAATTTTATTATTTTCCGTTTGTTTAACTCTAATAAGAAAAGTGCATAATATGCGACCATGCCGCAAATTCTACTTACTTTGCGCTGCAGTGCAAATATGGCAAATGAGCTAGTAATGTATAGTTCGGTCGGAATCAGTCGGGCATATTATGAATGTAAATACATTTGCCACGCTTGTTACTGCGTAGTTATATAATAACTGCTAAGTCGCAATGCGTGTACTGTAGCACATTGTAAATAGAATTTACGGTGTAACAGCATATTTAGAATTTTTCTTATTATAATTTCAAAACAGCTAAAAATAATAAAATTTAGTATAGCGACTGAACCCTTGTCTTAAGTTTGTGGGTCACTATTTATGTTATTCTTAGTAAGTTTTATTTTTTTTAATCCTTAAATGGAGCAGATATCGCAAATCCGTTAAACAGAAATGTTAGAATTTGTTAGTACTATGTGTCCTTTTTTTTAAATATTATATATTAATATTTTATAATTTTGGCTAATTTCTGACTAAGAAAATTTAATTAAATTGATAACTAGCTAAAATAATAAAAACTTATGTTTTTAAAAAAATGCTAAGTATTAAAAACAATTTCCAACGTTTCTTTGTAACAGCCTTGTGATAGCTGCTCCCTTTAGGATTTAAAATTTAAACTTGCAAGAACAGAATAAATAGGAACATGTTGTCGTAAGGGGACTCCCTACTTGCGCTTCAAATGCGTTGCAGCTGGTTACGATTATGCTTGTTTTTACGAATTTATTTAACGGTCTTTATATTTGTAAATAGATTAAAAGAACGTACACTTCGAATTATGTCGTTTTAGTTTTAAAAATTCGGCGTGTTTATTAAAAATATAATTTTCGGACCACTCAAAACAGCCAAAAACGGCCTTTCCAGGCTGCCGTATTTGGAAAAATCACTACCGTATTCGAAAAATCCTACTATAGAAACAAGCGTTAGACTTTGAAAAGCTTGCCACAAATAAATGATGTGGTCACCGCCTAAAGTCCCATAGGAAAAATAATAGTAAAGTACTGCACGCCAGCTGAGTAGCTTGCGCGGAGAGGCGATCATGTCTAGGACCCGGTAGTTTTCGCGAAAATATTTATGCAGCACTATGTTTCAGTGCCTTACGTGCGCACCTGCATCTCTGCTTTGTGGTCAGTGATTGGATGCCGTAACACCCAACGTGTGGAGGTTAAACCCGCAAAACACAGACGTGATGTGACGCAGTTATCCGTATACTGATTGGCGCAGTCAAATTAATTACGACTCTGCACAAAACACTCTGCCAATATCCAAGAAGTTTAGATGCAGGTGTGCACGTAAGACACTAAAACAAAGTGGGGCGAAAATCTTTTCGCGAAAACTACCGGGCCCTATGTATTACATACGTCGGCCTCACACAAACAAATGCAGCCAATCTAGGGAGGCCCCTTAAGATTAGGCATCAGTCGCTCTGCTGCTATTGTATTTTTTTACTAATAAAAATAAGAAACAGAAAATTTGCTATTATTGCATGAATTCTGTTTAACTTGAACAACAGTACAGTTATCGCAATTGAGATTTTAACGTGCATTTAGGCTGTAAACAGTCCAGCCAATTATGAATAGAATAAAACAACTGGTGTTCTTGTTGCTGCCTAAATACACGTTAGCAGTGTTTGTACTGTAGTGAAAGATAAATAGAATTCACGCCGTAAGAGTTGGTTTCACATTTTTCTTCTGATAATTTCAAAAAAGCGAAATACGAAATATTCAATAATGCGACTGAATCGGACCCTTAAGAGGCTGTTCCAGTGTTTCAGGCGCATGTTTGCAACCCTTTTTAAAACAATATAAACCAAGGCTAATATTACCTTCGCTACAGCAGTATAAGCATTACACATATCAACACTATCTTCGTGTTTTATGAAAGACATAGTCCTTCATATTTTCGCTGCGTTTGTCGAAGTCAAGTATAAAGAAGAGTAGACTATAAATTTTACAATTTTTTTTGTATTAGGTTTTTACGATAACTGTTTGTTATAATAGATTTTGCAGAACGTAGCGAAAATAAGATCGACTGTGTCTTAGATAAAGCGCGAAGATAATGTTGTTATATGTTACTGGTATATTGAAAGTAAAATTAGCCTTAATTTATATGGGGTTAATGCGGGTTGCATACATGCGCCTGAAACACTGGAACGACCTCTTAAGGGTGTTCAAGTGCCAAAAAATCATAATTTTATATTTTTATGAAATAGAGTTAGTTTTATAGACGATACTTGTGAGTACAGTTTCCTCTTCCGAAACAATTTTTGCTCGCATAGTTTTCTCATAACGTTGCGTGAAAGTCAAAATTTGCAAGTTCTGTTTCCATGCAAATAGTGAAAACCAATTCACTTACTTAAATGAAATAATTCATAGTTAAGTATCATTCCATGAGCTACGCAACAAATCATTTAAAAGCCCACACGTAATATTTTGAATTTTTTTAAAAACCGCAAAAGTACAAGAAAAAGTGGAAAATTCAGCAGTTTTTTAAAATACAAAAAATTGTTAACTAGAAGTTTTTTTAATACTTTGTTACATAGCCCATGAAATGTTTTTTCACTATGAATTATTTCGTTTTCGTAAGTCAAGTGGTTTTTACTATTTGCATGGGAGCAGAACATGCAAATTTTGACTTTGATGCACCGTTATGAGAAGACTATGAGAGCTAAAATTGTTTCGTAGGAGTAAACTATACTAAAAATTATCATCTACAAATCTAACATGATTTCATACAAATATGAAATTATTAATTTATCGCACTTGACACCCTTAACGCGCGGTCTAAACCAGTTTTCAAAGTCATATTTTCATTTTTATTTTTGTACAAGATATTTACCCCCACTCCCCGTTATTTTAGGCACACGTTGTGACTAAATTTGCTCTTACGAAATTTTTACATCTCTGGTAGTATTTGCGTCATGACTCGTAAACGTCAAAAATTTCGTTTGACGATTTTATGTACGCCACTAAACCCATGTGACATTCCAAACTGGAAAAATTTACGGTGAATAACGATGTATAGGCTAGGTCATCTCCTACATTAAAACGGAAAATGAAAATTGTTTACGTTTAATTAAATTTATTATTTTCAATTTAATTTCAAATTTCAGCAGTTATTTTAATTTTAAAATATTTTATTTGTAGATTTTATATAGGACAAGACTAGGGCCAAGCACTTTTCGCAAAAGAATGTTGCTCCACTTTGTTTCAGTGCATTACGTGCACATCTGCAGTTCTGCTTCATGGTTATAGCCAGTGTGTCTCTGTGAAGGGGCGTATCTAATTTGACTGTGCCAATCACAAAAATGTTCCTACAATAGTACACGTCTGTGATTTGTGGGTAGAACCACAAGACAGGTCAGAGTTAAAACATCATATCATAGACTACGAAGCAGGACTACAGATGTGAACGTAAGGCGCTGAAACAAACCCAGGCAAAATTATTTTCGCGAAAAGTTCATGGCCGTAGATATGACCTAGCCTACAGCATCGTTATTCATTGTAAATTTTTCTAGTTTGATATTTCAGTTGGTTTAGGTGGCGTACATAAAACCGTCATATGCACATTTTTTACGTTTACGAGGCACTACGCAAAAACTATAAGAGATAAGAAAATTTCATAAGAGCAAAGTTTAATCACAAATTATGTACAAAATAAGGAAAAAAAATCTGATACGAATATAAATATATATATGACGTTGCAAACTGACGAAGACCGCGCCGTTAAGAGCGTTAGTGCATGGGAAACAGGGCATGGTTAAACATTATTTGGTGACTTTTATACTGACCTCTATGGTGACCTGCTTGATGTCACTTGTCCTGACAGTAAAATTACTAGTTGCAACTGCATTTCTAAGGATTTTGTGAGAACTTTACAAGTTTACGCCCACTTTCAGAACACTAGAGGCAATGATATCTGGTGAAATAATTATGATACATATTGTTTCAATGGCTTACGTTCCCATCTGCAGCTATGGTACGTAGATATTGGCAGCGAGCATTCGTGTAGAGGTGTCACTCATTTGACTGAGCCGATGAGAATAACATCACTGCGACACCACACGTCTGCGATTTGCGGGTAGATCGCAAATACGGTGATAGTTAAAAACAGCCAATCACTGACCATGAAGCAGAGCTGCAGATGCGGACGCGAGGCACTGAAACAAAATGTTGCATAATTCGTTTCACCAAACATCATTGCCTCTACAGAACGCCCATTCGTGAGCAAGTGTATTATGTGATATATAATAATAAGTTAAGAAGAGAATGAAAATGATAGCTTTTGTTTATGTCTTCAAGTACTTGTGTCACTATATTTGACCAATCATTAGTTGCCTAGGACGAAACCATGTTTTCTATCTAATTGAAAAATATCGTTACAAACGACAATTTGCCTTAGGCAACTACTGATGGCGTGGAGGTGCGTCAATTTCGCGGATTCTTCAGGCAACAGCGTAGATTTCTCAGTCCTATACACGCAGTGGCCACGCTCGATTATCCATTTCCTTCTAACTACTAAACCGGGTAGTACGCGATAACTGTACGAGTTATTTCCTTATTTATAACAGGCTTGCAGTAGTCAAAAGCTAGAGGCTCGATTATTTCACGTATTGGCTCCAGGTCAGATTTAACGTCAATAAATAACGTATCTATACTTCTCTCCTCCTTCTGTGATTAGACGAGAGCGGTTTTAACACACATTTGACGACTGCAAGCCAGTTATAAATAAAGAAATAAGACGTAGGGGATGTCACGTGCTACACGTTTGTACAGTTAGAAGCCAATGGATATTCGACTTCAGCCGGTACACGTATAGAACTGAGAAGTCTAGGCTGTTGCCAGATGAATACACGAAATACTCGTGCCTCTATCAAAGGCGTTTTATAACAGCCGTAAAATAATCATAAACGTGACCGTGTAGTATACGTGTTTGGCGTTCGACCTAATCTAGACTATATTTACGAAATTGACGTATCCCTACTGATAGGTAGGGATCCCTATTTTTTGCGAAAATTATTTGGCCCAGTTTGCTTTAGTGACTTACGTTCACATATGCAATTTGGCTTCATGGTTAGAGCCCACGATTTTTCACGAAACGAATTCTGCCAGTTTGTTTTAATATCTTATGTGCACATATGAAGCTCTGCTTCATGGTTAGAGCCAATGATTTTTAGTGAAAAGAAATCTGCAACAATTTGTTTCAATGTCTTATGTGCACATCTGTTTGTCAGCTTCATGGTCAGTGATTGGAAGTTTATAACTTTCGGCGTCTCGGGGTCCTACCTGCATGTCACGGGCGTGTGGTGTCGCGGTAACATTGTTCTGGTTGGTGCAGTCAAATGAGCCAAGCCTTTGTCCTATTATATTCTGTCAATTACGACGAACCAGAGTTGCAGATGTGCACGTAAGACATTGAAACAAGTTGTTGCAAAATTCTTTTCACCAAAAATCATTGTCTCTATTTATGTTTACTGGCAGAATGTATTATTGCACAGACGTGGCTCATTTGACTGTGCCAACAGGAACAAGGTTACTGCGACACAACACGGCTATGACTTGCGGGTAGAACCCTAGACGCTGAGAGTTAAAAACAGCCAATCACTGATTTGTACGGTGTTTGAGACAACAGAATTACGTAAAAATAAAAACGGCTAGTAAATTGTTTTACAGAAAATAATTTAAGGTGTTTCTACAAAAAAAAAATAAGGAAACCAAAAATTATATTATAATTATTTTTTAATTGTTACAAAAATTTTCGACTGTGTTATTTTAATTAAGTCTCGAAGTAGCTCTTGGCAACTTATATCAGTTCGCACACTTCTGTATGCGAGTAACATTAAGATAGGCGCAATTAAAGAAACAGTACGATTGTAATTTTATACGTGATTATGCAAAACAAAGAGAATTTGTTGGTAAAGAAAATAACAGCCACAAATAATGTCTACATTTGTGAAAGAAATTTAGCCGCACAGAACAAGAAATAAAAAATTAGAAGCCAACTAATCTTATAATTTTTTACAGTAAAAATGTATTATATTTTATCAATTCTGAATTGTGTCATATTTGTAGAATATTTCTCCTACTCGTCTTATGAAATATTTAAATTCAAAACATTAGGCATAAACGTAATGCAATTACAGTTTTTTTAAATATATTTTGGAGACCTACCCACAAACTTACACTTTAAAAGGAATTTAACCCCCAGAAAAAAATTTATTCAATTCACAGTGAAATGCTTAATTTGGCTCGTGGGAGTATTTTGGCATTAAAAAATAGACGTGGATAGGCTTACACGACTACTGTCATAACTGTCTTAACTTCCGGTAAGAATCCGCATCTTTTTTGGTTATAGGATCAGTCGTTTCGCCGAACATTGCAGTTGATGACTATTTTCAGTTAATGCCAACTATCCGGCAGAACTACGGCTTCTCAACCAACCAGACGCGACTCTCGCCAAGAAGCCAGGACACATTAAAAAAATCCTAGCAAACATGTAACGTTTTTCTTATTTTCGGAATTACCTATTTTTAAAAATTCTAAAAATCTGTTGAGCTGTAAATATAATTTGTGTATCGAAATAATATTATTATTAAACAATTTATTTATAATATTAGTACATAATAGGTATTATCATGGTATATAATTATCCGAGATTAAACGAATTTTTTCGTATGTATGTAAAAAAGAAAGGTTATTACTGTATAAAGGTTTAAAATTCAGCCTTCTAAACGTGCTGACGATAAATTTGATTGTTGAAAATTTAAATGAATTTTAATTCATTATTTTAAAAGCTCCCTCAAGATTTAATTATACATTTAGTTAGATATTTAGTCAGATATTTCCTGAAATATCTCAACTAACACGATTTTATAACGATAATCTAATTCAGCTGTTCTTTTAATATTTCTGTCACTTATTAACTACCCTCGATACAGAAAAAAATGCTGTACCCAAAACTCCTGTTCGAGAGTTATACATTATTTCTACATATAATATTTGTTTGTGCAGTTGTTAGATATGTAATATATTTATTCTGTTTGGAGGTTCTTTTGTTATAAAATATTGAATTCGTAGTTTTTTTTTTCCGCTTTTTGTGTATATCGTTGTGTTTTGTATGTCTGGTATTATTAAACGTGTATCTGTAACATTGAACAGTAGGCCCTACTTCTTTGGGTGAAAATTACAAACTCATTATTGTATTCTTAACTGTACGAGATTTTCTCCCTTTAGAAATTCAAATCTTTTTCTTTGACATTCCCTGACTTTGCTGATTTCAATTCGTCGCCTTTGCTTCGCTCGGAATTTTGCGCCCCATGCTGGGAATGTTCAGTTCTTTTGCTGTTTCCAAATGTGCCGTTTTAGTACCAAGAGCGGGATATATTTCTTCCGTTCAGTGTCACAGGTATTTTTTTTTTTTACGGTAGACACGATGACTCACTCATAGTGGTGTTCTGAATACAGTATGCTTTGCCAGTGTTAGAGTTTGTGAAACGAAGCTACTGCATTGTCACCAGCTTCATGCAGTTTCTCCTAGCCAACTCCAGTCGTTATAACCTCTGCTTCATCCATGTCTCCCTACATCCTGTTTAGGACTTTTTTTTTCTCAATGTCTTCCTCTCATATACCATCAGCCTATATCAACTTTTTTTCTACGCATCCGTTCCATCTCTCAGCCATTCGGTGTCGCCATAAAACAGATATTATGTCCATTTTTGCAGCATCGCACAAGCTTTTGCAAGCTCCCATATTTCTTATTTATCTGGAAAGGTAACTGCCAATATGCTCCCCGTGAATTTCAGTCCTGCTGTCCGTAGCGTCTTTTCACGCGAATTATATTTACTACCCTTTACACAAAAAAAAATTACGTTACATATAAGGGAAGCAAGTTACACAATGTGAAAGAAAATTTTCCTACACATGTACGGTAAATTTACAATAGAAATAAAATAAAGTATTTCCAAACAACTGTAGATAATTTCTTGTTAAACATGTAAGACTACCTCTCTATACAAATAAGTAAATTTCGAACGGGTTTGGCAAATAAGTTTATTATTATTCTACACGTTACACGTACCCAGTTTATGACACGAAAATTTTCCATGAGATTTGAATAGAAACGGTACACCTTGCGTTGGTGACTTAGTACACTAATCTCAACTAAATTGTACAGATTGTTTTAAAAGTTTTAGAATGTAGACAGTATAACGGGCAGTATGAGGCGTCGGCTTCGCAGAACCAAACCCTGTGAGCATCTTGATAAACCTCAACAAGATTAATTCCTTTGTTGTGCATAAGCATATGACAAACTATCGCTCTGTTAACAGACTTACTTCTTCACAAGGCATCTTTGCGGCAAATGTACCCACTATCTTACTGACAGTTATAAGTTATTGGTTTGTGGACATACGCCATTGCTCATGTTTTGCTGACAAAACTTGTGTAGAATGACAAAGTACAAAAAAATAAAAATATCAAAAAACGCTATAAAATACAAAAAAATCCGTGAGGAATTATGTCACTTTTTTTATTTAGAAAAATACAAAAATAATAATAAAAATGTGACAGAATTCCTCTGGGATTTTTTAACGTTTTATATAGTTTTTTTTATACTTTGTCATTCAACACAAGTTTTATCAACATGAGCAATGGTGTATGTCCACAAACCTATAACTGTTAAGTCCCATTGCAACAAACATTTAAAAGTTACTGACGGTTGTCTGGCATTTGAACTCCATTACGTTGAGTCTTCGCAGATGATCCTGAAACAAGTGCAACGTGTATCACGTGACAGAGCTACGGCACAAGCTTACAAATAGTCTAATGTTGCACCCAACTGCAGTACTTACTCTTGATCTCTAATCCCCGCCAGTTTCGAATAGGCTACTTAAACCTACTAGGCAGCCGGAATTTAATTATTGTATACTTATATATAATATTTTTACTAGTGGATGTTATATCTCGTGCAAAACAATTTTACATCCTATGTTTTTTTTTTTTTGCAAAATTATGTGTCTAAGTAAAATTTCAGTGTCGTGGAACTCACTCGAAATTATTACGAACTGATCTAGATAACGAAATTTATATTAGAAATATTTATGAGGCACTCAGTAAATCTTTTACGAAATTTGTAGATACAATTTTGTATTTTAACGGTAATTATGAAAATTAAATAAATCATCGTTCTTTTCATGATTTCAATAGAAAAACGTTTTAATCGATTATGCCATGGTTTTGGTTAAGTACCTTACATTGTTTATTGCTGTTACTTACATCTTATCGTTGGTTAATTTCCTTATGAATAGTTGGTTCCAATGACAAACTACGGTTTTATATGTAACATGTCATTATTACAGGTTGAGAAATCGCAATAATTTCTCCTGTGCCACAATGCTATTCAAAATACTGTAGCTTGATGCACCGCACATGAGAGGACAATAATTTTTAAATCTAACACTTTGCAGACAAATAAACGATCCGCCCTGGCGTAGCGGATATCTCATTGGCGCTATTAAAGCAAATATCGAATAATGCGAGAAGATTCTGGTACTTACATTGTACGTAGGAACCCAGCAAACAGTAAAATCCGTGATAAAACTCTCGTGCTAAAGTTAACAAAAATTACATTGTACATAATTTCTATTAATTTGTTATCTCATTCTTACAAAGCAAAGAAATAGCCGTTTATAAATAACATCCCGCTTTTTCTCTCAGCCTTCGGACGCGGAAATGTGTTCTAAATAAGTGATCGCCAAAAAAGTAAACAAACTTAATGTTTGGTTGGCTAGTGTTGTCTTTGCACGTGTTAAAGAGAGGGTCGAATTTATAAGCATTTCAAATCGTGACTTAAGAGGTTGTGTTTGTGTGTGTGTGTGTGTGTGTGTGCGCGCGCGCGCACGCGCGCGCGTGAGGCAAAATCAGTAAGATTACTGTTGACCAAAGTATGTAATGCATTATCGCCTCTCCGCGCAAGCCACTCAGATGGCGTGCAGTAGGCCTACTTTACTATTATCCTTTTTCCTATGGGACTTTAAGCGGTGAACACATAATTTTTTTTTGTGGATAGCATAGTCCAAAATCTATCTCTTGTTTCTATAGTTAGGTTTTCGAATCTGATTGTTAATTTTCCAGGTATGGCAGTCTGAAAAAATAATTTTTGGCCTATTTGAGGGGCCAGAAAATAATGTACCTAATAAACATGCCGGATTTTTTTTTTTAACTATGGAGACATAGTTTGCAGTGTGTGATCTTTTCGTAGATATACAAATATAATGTGCGTTAAATAGTTTCTTCTAAAACAGAATACTCGAAACTCGTTGCAACGCACTTTGAGGGCAGGAAGGGAGGCCCCTTAACAGACGTCCTTGTCAAACTCTTGAATGGTGATGAAGCGAATTACACGTTTCCTGTTTTACGAGGATATTATCTACTTGCATTTGCCATATATATATATATATATACCAAACGAGATGACGCAACGGTAACACGTTGGGCTCACATTCGGGAGGACTCGGGTTCGATCCCCGGCTCCGGCCATACTGATGTCAGTTTACCGTGTTTTCCCGAAATCCTTCCAGGCGAATACTGGGATGGTTCCTTAACAACGGCCATGGCCGACTCCTCTCCTAGCTGCTGTCATTGTACCAAGTTGTGAGTCACCGTCTATAATGACTCGCTGTTGACAATACGTACTGCCCACTTAGCTTACCTTAATATATATATATATTTATTTATTTATTTATCTATTGAAAAACACTTCAAGCTACACTTCTACGTCTTTTAAAACATAGATTCCGTGCTAGAAATGTGTATTTGAATCTTCACATTATGGTAGAAAAAAAGCGGCTTTTCCTGGCTCCTCTATGTGGGAAAAAAATAACAACGTGATATGTAAATCAGATGCAGAGAAGCATTCGTTTCACTCAACGTCACACTTTCCACATACAGAATTACCGAATCACTGCTTAAAATCCTGTGGAAAAAAAACTTCAATGAAAATAGCCTCCTGCCCGCTTTGCACGTAAATGCTGTTTTATTCTTCCATGCGCACGCCAGTATTTCACTTACGGTTTCCGCTTCGTTGCCCAAAGTGAATAAATAATAGGAACTGGAGATCTTCTCTTAAGGCTGTCCATAGACAAGTGTGCACTACTGAAATCAGCCTGTAGTTAAAATATAACAATTCACCACATGAAGACAACACAGACAACTTAACTTGCCAGTGAACGAAAAAAAAAAAATATTTGTATTCTAGTCATTGTACGAGAACAAAAAGAGATATTCGTTTTCCTAACAGTTATGCCCCTTCACTTGGATGCCCTGTTGCCAAGTGTATAATTTTAAGAGAAGCGTAAGCAGCCATAAGGTCATCATACAAAAATATATATTTGTCTGCAACAATTTCTGAGGTTTCTAATTCAGAAAAATAACAAACTTGTGAAATGTATGTTAACATTTATTTGTGAACATAAAGTGTTTTTAATGTATATCACTTTTGATTTTATTCTAAAATGATGTATTCTTGTGTTGCAGGTAAATTTGCGGATTTTGATGCGATGACTGGAAAGAAACATTAGGATATACTGACTAATTAGATAAGACCTCAGGTAAGCTAGTGGGCAGTAATATGTCTTAAAATTAACAAAACCAAATGGTGTTGAATCCAAGAACATGGGATGGCTAGTAAAGTTTAGTTGTAAGTGCGGAAAAATTGCGTGTCATGATGGCAGTGCCTGTAAAATGTAGATGTCTGTCACAGCGAACACGGTTTGATCCACTCTGTTAATTCGCGTTTGGAATAGATTAAAAATCCATTAGATGCTATACCCGCCACTGAAACTTTATAATTCGCTAGAAGAGCAGCATGCGAACAAAGATTGTCATATGCAAATGTGTGTCTTAACCATCGTAAAATACGGCGAATAAAAGTTAGAATACATTAGCTATAATTTAATTTACCTTTTACATAGTTTACTCAGTTTTACGTTGCTGCAAAGAAAGAAGAAATGGTTGTACTCATATTACGGTACGTTTTTCTGTCACTGTATAGGTAGGGGCGAGAAAGTTTCGCGAATCCAATGACCTACATCTTAGATTCAACTATTCTATGAATATTCAAGCCCAGATCATTTGTCCATTAGTTGATTCTATGGAACTGCAGACAATTAACGAATAAAAAGGGCTTGAGTATGCATAGGACAATACATTCTAGCATGCGGGTTATTGAATTCGCGAAATTTTCCCATCCATATGTATAGGGAATATGCTATTGAAGTGAAGTGCTAAATGACTGATGTAATTTTCTAAACGGTATTTACATGAGTGTATATTTTAAAATTTCAGAAAATTCAACATGCACATTTAAGAGAATTTGGAAAATGCAATATGCAAATTTGAGTGAAATTGGCAAATGCGTATACTGATGCATGAGCGAAAGTAGGCGTGCGTAGTTTAGTATGTCAATACAAAGACGTTTTAGTCTATTTACATGCAATTGAAATTTCATTTCCTCTGGAACTTAATAAAATCACGTTCTTTCAACATGTTTGGCGTATGCATTTAGGCGCTTGTAGTAGAATCCTGTCATGATGAAGTGTTCAGTGTAAATGCGAGTCAAGTTCTCCATGCCTTGTCGGGCTGTATATCACCGTATATATTGGTCAAAGTTCAGATGATTCATGGTATGGATGAAGGTTGCTGGACAGATCTGCAGTTACTCGTGAACTAGGAAAGAATATGTTCCACGTCCGGGAAGCTTGCGGTTAGAAGAGGTGGGTAAACGCGAGAGTGTTTTCTGCCAGCGTATTCTCTAGTCACTGTAGCGCCTTGCTGTCTGTGTGATTGTATGGCGGTTGTATGTTGAGACCTGCAAGTTTCGTGATATTTTCCAACTGTAGACTAGATTGCATGCCGTTGTTCGCTCCCTCGTCTTAGACCGTTCTTAACCTATAATTAGGGCTAGGAAAAATTCGTGAGTTCAATGACCTGTATGCTAGATCCAATGCCCTATGCATACTCAAGCCCCGTATATTCGTTCATTGTCTGATGTCTGAATGCGTAGCAGGTAATGGACAAATAGTAGGGCTTCGGTATACACAGGATAATGGATTCTAGCATGTTGGTCGTTGAACTCGCGAAATATTCCTAGCCCTACCTATAATAAGAGGCACGAGTATTTCGCGTATTGATTCTAGGTCAGGTTGAACGTCAATGATGTATACTTCACTGCCATTACTGTGATCGCACGACAGTTGTTCTGATACACATTTAACGACTGCAAACCAGTAATAAATTACCTGCTACTCATTCAGACGGCAGACAATGAACGAATATACGAGGCTTGAGTATGCATAGGATATTGGATTCTAGCATGCAGGTCATTGAACTCGCTAATTTTTCCTAGCCCTATAAATAGAGATGATGGTTTATCGCGGAAAAAATTGGCTATTTGCTAGGCTTCAACATACGTTCAACTTATCAAAAGATTACTGGCTTTTCCTTGTACGTGGAGCTACTGCCCTATTTGACTGAGCCAATAAGAATGCCGCTATTTTAATATTTAATGCATGTTATTGGTCTGGAGACAGTTACGTTGTGTCAGTGTTTTCAAGGCTATGTTGACACAAAACATTTTCGCGATATACCATCATCTCTACCTATAAATTAGGAAACAACTAGTTGCGAACACACGTGTTACCTGCGTGTATGGTTAGAAGCCAATTAATATTCGACTGTAGCCAGTGTGTGTATAGGACTGAGAAGTCTAAGCTGCTACCAGATGAATACGCGAAGTAATCGTGCGTCTACCGATAACTGAACTTCACACGGTAGAGTGACATATCACTAGGGACAGGAAGTTTACGCGAAAATATTTTAGTACCAGTATTTTTCAGTGACTCACGTGCACATCTGCAGCTCTATTCCATGGTTATTGGCGGTGTGTCTTTGTGCAGAGGTGTGTCTTATTGGACTGTACCAATCAGAACACGGTTAACTGCAGCAGCACACGCTTGTGATTTGCGGATAGAACTCAAAGACGAAGAGAATTAAAAAACTTCCAATCACTGACCACTAGGTAGAGCTGCTCGTGCACACGTAATACACTGTAACAAAGTGAAGCAGAAATGTTTCCGCGAAAATCAAGGATCCCTAGACATCGCACAAGGGCCGGTGTCCAACAATGTCACAGGTTGTGCTCAAGGCTGTACAGTTCTGTTGTCGAATCATAACACGGATTTTATATGTCTCTAGTTAAGTTAAGCCGTTAACAGACGAGTCACAGACGTCAAGTCGTAGCGCACCAAAATAAGCACTGGTACAGTCAAATAGATAGTCACCAGTAACGAAAGAAAAGCGTCATCTCGCAAACTTTTCTCTCGATAAGTCACCATCCCTACGTATGGTGTATATATTGGGATACGATTTATCTCGGTAAAAGTTGAATGTTTCCTATGCCTCAGTGGTACACACCCATATCGTTCTTTCGTTATTGGCGTGTTTCTACCTCATTTGACCAACGATAGCTTTGACGTGCCGCTAGTGCATATTTGTGATTCGTCTGTAAACAAATACATAGCCATATACCATTCATACAGGGTTACACTGTTATGAAAAATACGGTTGTGAATTACCGCTATCTATGCCGCACACTATGCAATTTGAACCAAATTATTTTTGACTGGACATTCGAAGTCTGCTATTTATTCACTAAAACACCAGTATTTATACAGTTACAAGATTACATGCGCAGTTAGTGTTGGATTACCCGTCTCGTGAAAGCTGCATTGTAGGAAAATGCGTGTTTTATTATTTTTCCGTAATAAAATAATCCGACAGGGGAATTCACAAAATAGTTATCTTGGTGTTCAGTTGCGTGTAAGATAAAGATTAATGCTACAAGTTAGGGAAGAAATTTTAAGTTTATTTTTAAGGAGAGTTCTTTTACTACCCATAATTGTGTTTTGTTTATTTAAAAGAACATAATATTACTTGATATTAAAAAAAAACTATCTCCGGAAAAATTTCAGTTGTCCTGATACGTTATCTGCAAAAAAACGGAGATAATAATTTTATATTTTATGAAAATTTCGTTCCCCATTTTTCCCTCAACGCTCGTTCGTTTCTTTCCCCTTAAATCTTCTTACCTAGAAGTTCGCTGCGAATTCTGCTGACTGATTGGACAGGATATAAAGTTCGCGCCTAAAATCCCCTGGACTCATTTTTTATTTGATGACCTCTACTTTCGTCCCTTCAGCGCTTTTTTAAGTCTTGCTATTCACGTGTCCTCGCCCGACCTGCGTAAGTAATGAAAAGTGATTCGGAAAGTAAAAATGACCCTGGGAGGCAAATTTTCATCGTAATTTGTTCCCGCCGATAGCCGGCGAAGTGATTTATGGACGAGGCGGGGAAGCTTTGTAATTTTCGGGTCGGAATAAAAAATAACCGCGGGAAATTGCCTGAGCTGTGGTGTCGGCACGGACGAGTAGTTTAGGGACGGAACTGCGATAATTCCGCCCCGACCTCGCGTAAATGCCGATGAAAATTAATTTGTAAATATAATCTCCATAATCCCTCCCGGCGCATCCAAGCAAATGCCATTTCCGACCACTTGTCGCTTCTGCTTTAAAGCGAGAGAGGATGACTGAATTCATCGCGGAGGGTTGGGGGAGGGACATATACTCGCAGAGGTTATGCGTGTGTGAACGTGCGACACGTCTAGTCCGTGGGGCACCGGCTCTGGGATGATTCCGTGCAGCTCTTGACGTGTGGGATAACTGCACATGTCGGCACACATTATCTGCTGTCCCTCGCTGCATGATAATGTACCATAGATCATCGCGTCCATCTGGTCCTTCATGAGAAGCTTCGGCCATCTGTGCTACTGTCCTAGCTCGCAGAGCTCTTGTGGCTACATAACCTCGTGGTTGCTACAGGATATCTCGTGTTTGTCCGTGAAACGAATTGTCGAGTAGAAATTATAAATGATCTAAGTGCCAAGAGACACCTAATTTAGTTAATAACACCAAAATTACACTGAGAAAAAGAATTGTTTCATTATGCTAAATATATTTGTTTGGGTGATGTTTGCTTCAGCTAAACAATATTTTGTTGGCAAGACCAAGCATCGAGTCCTCCAAACAAATTTAATTATTTCCCTCGACCAAATTATTCATTTAAAGCGCACTTTGTTTTTGTGTTAAACATATATTTGGTTATTATAGGCCGTCAAATAAATATTTCGTGTAAACAAACAACTAGTTAGGCTACAACTTGTCAACAAAATAATATTGTTAGTTATAAGTGCTTTGCTTTGAACCAACATTTTTTTTTTCGATGGACTAAATTATTTTGTTGGCGAAACTGTACCCGTTTGGTTGACTTGCAGAAGGTGGCAGACTGGGGTGCTTGAGCGATAAGATGGCGATCATTGCATACCTCGACTTTCAAAATGTACGCTTGTGCAACAAGTAGTGCGTCTAAACTTTTAAACAGCATGATTAAAGGATCTTTATTTTAGCAATAGCAAATTTAAAGTCACTAGTTTGATTAATCACTAAAGAAAATGCTATAAAATTGAAAAACACCGCAGCTGCACGTCTCGTTCTTAATGCTGCGGTGGACGGCGATCACTTTAATAATATTATTTGGCGTCGTTCACCTTTTCGCAGATGGAAGACAGACATATTTGAAAATAAAGCAGTACAAACGTAATAAAATATAAACTATTCCTATGCAAATAACAATCTTTTTGTCAGAGAAGCCCTCGTAGCTAAGTTGGCTAGGTCATAAATACAGTGAAACAAGTGAAGGGTTGTTGGGTCAATTCTTGGCGCATCCATATGCAATTTTTTAGGTCTTAAAATTTCAAAAAAAAATTAAGTTCATAAAAAATAATATTTTGGTTCTTAAAATATTGCATGTGTATTTGATATGTCCAACGTAAATTTTTGTCACCAACTAAATATTTGGTAGAGCTAACAAAATACAGCCATTTGCCTCAAACAAATCAAAGGATCAAAATAATTTGGTATGAACAAACAAATATTTAACTGCCCCTATACAAACAGATGATTTGGTTGATTCAATCAAATTTTATTGGCACTAACAAACTCTTTTTCTCAGTGTAACTATATACCAATGCTTATGTTTTGCTGTAAGAGCTAAGTCCCAATAATTTTCCCAATAGGATTTTGTGTTCGTTGAAAAATATTGTGTCCCATATGTACACATACTCTTGCATTGTTGTTTTCACTTTTACGCGAAAGCATATTTTTGTCACTTTGGTCTTTTAGAGTTTCCACTCTACAATTGGTACACATCAAAGAAGTTCGAACCGGTCTTTCGCAAAATAACATTAGATCAGTTTGTGAATTATTCATACTGTCGTGGTTTTTCTTTCTTGATGCGCAAAAGAAAATTTTTTTGTATAAATTTACGATCTGTAGATATGATGGTATATCGCGAAACTGATTTGTGCCAGCATACGTTTCAAAACGCTGTAGTTAAATGCAACACATATGATTGGGTGACATATGTCCATCTGACACAGCATAGCTGTCTGCAGACCAATAACAGGCATCAAATATTTCAATAGCGGAATTCTTATTGACCCAGTCAAATAGGGCAACAGCTCCGTCTACGAGGGAAAGCCAGTAGTTTTTAAATAAGCTAAAAGTTCGTTGAAACCCAACAAACAGTTACGTTTTCCCGCGGTAAACCATCATCTCTAACGATCTGTAATAATATTTAATGTTATATTTTTAATATGAAGTAAAATTGATCACTAGTATCTTAGGTAACTGGTCATATACTACACGCCAACTCTATGTTACTGGAAATATGTAGATTCTTTGTGCAACGCAACTTGATAAGTTATTTTAATAAGAAGATAAAGAACACTAATTTCCGAGAAAAACAAGAAATGAATTTCCTAATAGCGGTTGAGTTCATGAATGTTTATATATTTATTTCATCTTGTACCAACATTTCGTTTACCTACACATACTGCCAAAACTTGACGCACTGCTTCACTGGACCAGTTATAGGACAGATGCTATGTGCAATCATGGCGGTGAACGGTGTATTTTAACCGTGTTTGATATTATCACGTGTATAGCTCCAAGAACAACATGATGTGACTGTGTGTGTCTAAATATAGACCTATCTGTGAATAACTAGGCCTAGATGGTTGTTAAAATATTATCTTAAATATCAGAGCTAGGCTCTAGTAAAATCTACGAATTCCGTGGAAAATACTCCAGTAAAATCTCACTCCACCAACATAAATAAATTTATTTTCATCAATATTATTTGCTGTACAGAATCGCTCACCATTTCTTTTCGCCTTCAAATCGCAATCGCAATGTTTTTTTTTTTTTTTTTTTTTTTACAATGTACTCATTGCGTCCGGTGAAATTTTAATTGTAGCCCAAAGCAGCGTGTAGACGAACAGATTTTTTTTGTAATACGTTCCGCTTATTGTAGAGAATTTTTTATACGCATTCGACAGGATCTTGATTTAGTTGCAATGAAACATTTACAAATTACATGGAATACAGGTAAATCGTTAGTTATTCCGGGATACTCGTGTTTACATGAGAAATTATGTGTAGGTACAGTTGATAATTCGTTGCCAACCATACAAGGAGTTAGGCAGTCATTGTAAATGTTGAACTATAAGTTGCGACAGTGTTTTTTTGTTTGTTTTTCCCCAGAGCGTGATTTTAGTGGTCCTCATTTTATCGTGAACAACATATACAGGAGCAGGTGCATGACTAGAGACAATGATTTTGGTGAATATAACTATGCAACATTTTGTTTCAATGCCTCACGTGCACATCTGCAGCTCTGCTTCATGGTCAGTGATTGGCTGTTAACTATTAACGTATTTGGGATCGACCCGCGAATCGTAGACGTGTGGTGTAGTAGTAACATGCTTCTTCTCATTGACACAGTCAAATGAACGACTTCTCTGCACACACACACTGCCAATAGCCACGAAGCAGAGCTGCAGATGTGAACGTGAAGCGTTGAAACAAAGTGTTGCAGAATTCTTTTCACCCAAAATCATTGCCTTTAGGTATAGTTAGGGCCCCGTAGTTTTCGCGAAAAGATTTTTGCAGTACTTTGTTTCAGTGCCTTACGTGCGCACCTGCATCTCTGCTTTGTGGTCAGTGATTGAATGCCGTAACACCCAGACGTGATGTGTGTCAGTTATCCGTACTGATTGACACAGTCTAATGAATAACAACTCTGCACAAGAACACTCTGTCAATAGCACGGTCGTAGAAGAACAGGTCTGGACACTCGCCTGGATATTTGACCCCCTTGTTGTTTGTCTGTAGTTCACCAAGTTACCGAGAATATAGTGTTTTATTGGCGCTGATGTTACGGCGGTCGGACTAAACTCCGCCCACTTCCTTTCCGCTAAGATAAACAATTTATCAAAACGTATTTTTTATCAATTTATGAAATACTTTTTTCGCTCCCAAATTTAAGAAAAGGCTCCAGCAATCTTTATTTGCTTTATAAATTTAACAATGGAAAAAAGTGAATGCAGTTTGAGTCCAACTGCCCGGAAAACAGCGCCAAAAAGTACGACATTCTCGGTAACTTGACGAACTACAGCCGAACAACAAGGGGGTCAAGCAAAATACATTGGTAGATAGGTGAGTGTCCAGACTTGTTCTTCTACGACCGTGGTCAATAGACATGAAGTTGAGATGCAGGTGTGCACGTAAGGCACTGAAACAAAGTGGGGCAAAAATCTTTTCGCGAAAACTAGCGGGCCCTAAGTATATGGCAACACTAGCTGTAAACGTCGCGTGTAATCAAGAACAGTCGTGACTAAAAGTAAGATTGACGTACAATACTACTCAAAAGTTGTATTGCGGACTTGTGGACCATGCGAGCACGCATGGACTATTATACCGCGCGTGTGAAAAAAAAAAGTTAGGCTGGAACAAACTGTGGCCTTACTACGGATTATTTCGCAACCAATGTTTTCAAAATGGCGTGTATAATACCAGGCTGTTACCAACTGCGAGACCGTTTTGGCCGTGCCGTGTCGATGAGTGTGTGACGTAACTCTACCGATCTTCTCAGCTAGAAGTAGTTCGCGATAAAGTGAGCACTGTTGACGACTCCTTGTCTAGAATAATGATTAAATAATATTTATTGTGACATTATACGTGAAGGGCCCGGTCTACCGCAATTTTCAGCACCGCGTTTTTATTTTTATTTTGTAGTAGATATTTTTTCTTATTATTGACACAAAATGAGACTAAATTTGGCTATTATGGAATTTTTTATCTCTCATAGTTTTTGCGTAATGGCATGTTGAAGTCAAAATTTGCATGTTTCTGTTTTAACGACTACACTAAAACCAACTGATATACCAAACTAAAAAAAATTCACAGTGGATAAAGACGTCAAAGGCTACAATGGCACGTACATAAAAACAAAGAATATATATATATATTTTTATATTTAAATGCAAATGCTGAAACTTAAAAGAAAAATTTTAAAAATTCAATAATATTTAAACAAAAAAAATTATTATGTAGTTAAATATAGCTGAATTTGTAGCCTACAACGTCGTTATTCACTGTGAATTTTTTCAGTTTGGTTAGTGACTTGGTGATTTAGTGTCGTCCAGTGACGGCTCGTGGGTTGTTGGGCCACTCAGTAGTAAGGGGCACCTGCACATCAGCGTGTCAGTGGCTGTAGAGTCAACCAGCGCACAACCCTATACAGCTCTTAGCAACTGCAGTCCTACCTGGCAACAACCCACGAGCCGCCACTGGTGTCGTCCTTAAATCGTAAACATGTAAATTTTGGCTTTAACGAGCTATTACGCAAAAACTTTATAAGAGGAAATTTTGGTCACATTTGGTGTCTAAAACAAGAAAAAAAAATTTTTGAGTAAGGTACAATCTATACAAGTACTTTGATTGTAACTTAGGTTGCTTTATTTATATTTAGAAGTGGAAGGAAACTATTACTCATGTGGAAGGAAAAAAAATAACTATGGCTTCAAAAGTGCCTACTTTATCATGAACCACGTATGGACACGTTCCAAGGCGGGTCCTCGACGGTTTCAGTAGATTGCGCATAGGAGTGATTATACAGGTGATAGTCGTCCTTACACCTCCCTTGCTTCCGGTTCTCAGATGCAATTAAAATGTTTAGGTAGGCGGCATCCTTAAGGTGGAAGTTGTGTCGTCATTTCGGATTCATGTTTTTTTATTATATTACTTATTTTTATTATTTTTTTTTTAATTTTTAATCGTCAAAGCATAGAACATGTGATGATATAATTTCTGTCTTCACGAACAATTGTTTCCTTGTTCTCTTACGTCATCTGAACCCGCCCAACATTATTAGTCAGTACTGTACTCCAAACGTTTCTACAGGCTAGACTAGACTAATGCAAGCATTCTGTTAACGCTATGCCACAGAGTGTGCCGAGAAAAAAAACGAAGTAAATTTGAGTTAAACAGCTGTCCTTCCCCCTAACATTATTGCCACATTATTTCAAATGATCAGATATAATAAATTATTTCAATAAATGTTCGACTTAATTCAAGTTTAAGTCAGAACATGATGAGGTCAGTATGTTGTGTTACTAATCGTAAATATTTATAATTGCATAATTTATTTTAAAATACGATTTACAGTCAAAACAGCTGAGATTTAAGTCCAGGTAAATTTTTCTTCACATTGGTGCAAATAAATCAAACAATTTTCAACACAATGCTTTGCAAAATTCGAGCCTCTGTGCAGTCGTATAATGAATGCCTAGTGGTATGTTGGCTTGTTACAAAATAATGCACAGTTCGCCCACACAAAAATATTTTTGACTGATTTGGGCTTATTTTCGTAATAAAATTTGTTATACCTTGGGTATAAAAGTAAAAAAAAATGTGGGATTTATGTCTACAAAATAGTAGAGTATAAGAAATACTAGAGTCAAAATAATGTTGTGAACCTTCGGTATGGAAATTTGGTTGCCTTCAAAAATATTATCGAAATCACTGCAAAAGTTTTAGGCGTGCATAGTCTTAAGGGTATCGCTACATTTGAAACAAGATTAAATTTCCAAAGACACTGCGCGAAATAATTCAGCTCTATTTTTATTTGTTGTATAATAACTTAATGGATTTTACTTTAAACTAAGTATTAATTTAAAATAAATATTGTTCTACTAAAAACATTATTTCAGTTTTTCTTTGAGTGATATGTATTTTTATGAAGCTTCGGTTGATATTAATGCATAAAACCATTTTTGGTGTTGGTGTTTTGTCGTAAATGTGAAACTAGGTTCGACGTAGCCGGAGGGGTCGATAGGGCGTTGTTAAGTTGCTTCTTCTCTCTTATTGGCGTAATTTACTTCTCGGAAACATCGCGCATATTCATCAAACACTAGCGCCCCTCTTTGTGCTCAAGTTTTCTGGCGTCCTATGCAAATTTCCAGTCTTAAATAACTGCTCCAGGGTATTGAATTTCTGGTAGCGTAGCAAAAGTAACAGCATCGCGCGCTCACGGTTGTATATAAAGGCAAGAAATAAAGTTGAAAATATAATAACCTGAAGCAATTACAGTTAATTAACTACATTTACATTATTTCTTATAATGTTGTTTAAAGGGTTGGACTTTTTGCCATCTGATTTTAGCGTATCATATTAACGCAATATTGACTGCCAAACAAAAATTTCATACCGCAAATTAAATTTGTTGTTTCAAAATATGGAGTAGGCCTACTAATTTTGTTTCATTCTTTTTAAGAGTAAAATTTTAATTTAAAGAATTATTATTATTATTAAAAGTAACATAACTGATTGGATTGCATTAAACTTCAAGCTGATATTGACTTAGTCCATAAGTGGTACAAGTATAATAGTATGAATCTAAATTATGATAAAACTATTTGTATTACATTTACGCGTAAAACTAACCTTATAAATAGAGCCACGATTTTATCGCGAAAAGATTTTTGCAACATTTGGCTTTAATGCTTGATGTGCACATATGCAGCTCCGCTACATCGTCTGTGATTCTGTGATTGGATGATTTTACTCTCACTTGCCTTGGCAAATTACAGACGTACGGAGTCACAATAACCTTATTCTGATTGGCCCAGTGAAATGCGCAACGTGTATGAGCAAAGACACGCTGCCAATAACCTTGAAACAGAACTGCCGATGTGCATGTGAGTCACTGAAACAAAGTGGGGCAAAAATCTTTTCGCGACAAAGTCGTGGCCCTACTTATAAAGTTTGACTGTTCGGTAAATAATTGCAAAATTAAACGTAATGATAATGTACATGATCTTGGAATATTATTAGATAGTAAACTTTATTAATGCTCATCGTACTCTAGGGTTAGTAAAATTCCTGACCTATAATGCTTCTTCTCCGGATTCCTTAATAAGCCTTTACTATGCTTTGATTAGGTCCAAGCTAGAATACTGCTCTATTATTTGGAATAGTATTACCATCACGGACTCGAATCGTATTGAGTCAGTACAATACAAATTATTAGAACTATTTACACGAGATTCTCTCAACCGTTAATGCCTTACAGTGATGTCGATATTCTTACCTATTTTAAGACTACCACTTTACATGCTCGTATGATAGTTAATGATGCTCTATTTTTTATTAACTCCTGTCTCTATTATTTTGATTGTCAAACTATTATAAACAATACAGGTTTAAAGGCGCCTAACCGTATTAGTAGAAACTTTAATATATTTTTTCGCATAATCTAAACATAAAAACTTAATTAACATATGTATATTCCAATTTAATGATATTTGTGAATTTTATCCTTTTAAGGATATAGAAAAATTGTATCCTGGGTCTTTAAATAAGGTTAGTTAAGTGTGTCTCAGTTCTGTCTGTCTTCTTTTAAATGTCTTGCTGCATGTTGTCCTGTCAGTGTGTGTTGTACTTGTCTAGTCCTTTGTTTTGTATGTCTGTATTCATTTGTATGACCTTTGTTAATTGTTTATCAAGTGTTTCTGTATTTATTTTCTGTATTTATATCTGTCATTTGTTTAGTGTCATCCTGTTATTGGTTGCAAGACTGTTAGACGGCACTTTAAACATAATAAATTATTATTATTGGAGTAATCTTACAGGCTGTTATTATTCTGTACGAAAACCGAAACATAGTCTCGGATACTAATTGGTAATGATTAGTTCTAAGTCTGAAACAGTGGCGGCTCGTGGGCCACCTGTGCAACTACCCACGAGCCACCACTGATCTGAAAGAATCAGCCAAAGATGGATATAATTTGTGGTCTGCCAAAATAACGAAATAGAGCAATCTATATTAGTAATGAATGTCAGGGTTAGCTCACTAAAATTCGTGTGATACATTTGTCTATAGCAATATGGTATATTTTTAAAATATTTTCCCTCCCAAATTTAAGTTTCTCCGCAAATAGCTGTAATGATGAGTTTAATTTTCTCCCAGCAAGATTTGTTTCCCTTTACTAAGATGTGCAACGACATTTTCTGAAAACAAAATATTTTATAAAAGTCATTATGTTATTGAAATAAAATATAAAATACTGTGCAAGGAGCGTCATAAGTTACACACACTATAAGCAAATGTACGAGTTCGTTATTTAAGTTACTCAACGACGTCTCAGTAATGACGTTCAAAAATTAAACACTATATCAAGATCGTCACACTGAATGTGGTCTATGCAGGGAGATAACACAGTTCCTTTATTACTTAATTCACTATGAAATTAGACAAGGGTCATCGTTTTACAAAACTATCACAATACAACTGACGAACTGAAAGATGATGTGAGTCAAGTCACTCAAGTTACCCCAGCAACGCTACGTAACTGTCGCACATATGCTTGTGGTGATATATCTTTCCCCGAGGAAATTACAGTACACAGACTGATATTTTGGACAAGTATTGGGTCATGTCTCAAGAAAACGCTTCTCACGAACTACTGTTCATTTCATTTAAGGCTCGGTTTCAGTCGCCATATTGAATTTTACTATTTTTTTTTTTTAATTCTGAGAAGAAAAATGTCAAATATGCGATTATACTTCAAATTATATTTACATTTCGCTACAGTATAAACCTTACATATTAACTGTTAACTTATAATTACGCCGCAATGTGTGTGGCAAATTTTTTAAATTCATAATTTGTCTGACAAATTGCAACCTAACTATACGTTACTAGCTCTATTTCCATGCTTATATTGTAGCTCAAGGCAAATAAAATTTGAGTTAGTGTCGCCGATTTTTAATTTTTCATCTCAGAATTTAAAAAAAAGCGAAAGATAATAAAATTTAATATGGCAACTGAAACCGAGCCTTAAGTTTAAGAGTTTGTGTTGGATATTATAGGTCGTTCGGGATAAACGATCACAAATAATTAAACCATTGAAAAATTTCACTAGCTGATACTGCTTATAATTCAACATTAATTACAGTTGTCTAACTGCTTTTATTGTAGGCAGTGAAGTTACCGAGTAAAATTCCATGTATTTCACTATTTAAATACTACAATATTGAAACCAAATCAACATAAATCGATATGATTGTATTTTATGTAATTAACAAATGTTTTCTCAAACAATATAGCTTCAAACCGACTGCACAATTTACTATACGTGCAAACAGTATGTGACGTGTCCAGAGAGGTTAGACATTTCCCGTTGTTAGCTGTTACGCTACGCTCGCAAAGATACGAACTGCGCTGAAATAGAACTTAAACAGTGTTTTTTTAATGCTCACTCTGTCTCAAACCGCCTGTATAGGGTGTAGCGGGACTTTGTGGCCTTCCTGTAGATGGGGTCAACAAGGCAGCGAGGCAACCCATGGTTAGGGATGACGGTATATCGCGGACATGTTTTGTGCAAACATAGCCTTGTAAACACTGTAGTTTCTTACTTCATGTATGATGGGGCGATATACGTCTAACACAATATAGCTGTCTGCAGACTAATAACAGGTATCAAATATAATAGAGGGATTTTTATTGGCTCAGTCAAATAGGGTAACAGCTCCACGTACAAGCGAAAGCCAGTAATCTTCTGGTAAGCTGAATGTGCGTTGAAATCCAGTAAACAGTCAAGTTTTCCAGCGGTAAACAATCATTTCTACCCATGATGTGTTTGTAGTACACATATCGTCTATATGTTACCTCTGTCGCCACTACAGTGCCACAGGACGTGCTTATCTAAACCTATTTGTCCGTGGTCACCTTAAGGGTGTTCAAGTGCGGTGAAATCATAATTTTATATTTATTTGAAATAGTGTTAGTTTTGTAGACAATACTTGTAAGTAGAGTTTCCTCTTACGAAACAATTTTAACTCCCACAGTTTTCTCATAACGATGCGTCAAAGTCAAAATTTGTAAGTTCTGCTGTCATGCAAATAGTGAAAACCACTTGACTTACGTAAGTGAAATAATTCACAGTGAAATAACATGCCACAGACTACGTATTAAAACATTTTTAAAATATCCAGTAAAAATTTTTGTATTTAAAAAAATTGCTGAATTTCCAACTTTTTTCCTGTATTTTTGCGATTTTTGTAAAATATTCTAAATATTACGTTATGGGCTTTTAAATACTTTAATTGCATAGCTCATGGGATGTAATATTACAGTGAATTAATTTATTTGCATGGCAGCAGAACAAGCAAATTGTGACTTTGACGCACCGATATGAGAAAACTATGAGAGTTAAAATTGTTTTGTAAGAGGAAACTGTACTTACAAGTATCGCCTACAAAACTAACACTATTTCATATAAATATAAAATTATGATTTTATCGCAGTTGAACATCCTTAAGAGGGCTATGCACAGGATGTAATTTTCCACGTTTGATGAGCGGACACAGTGAAGCTATTCAGCTTTCCACACTAGACGGTAACAGCAGTGTTTCTATTCGCGGCGCGCCAAACCGACGTGCAGTATTTTCCTACTATTCAGTTCCCTACGTGACCTTAAGGGCGCGTTTCACCTCAGTTTTCAACGACTTTCTTTATTTTTATATTCATACCAGATTTTTTTCTGATTTTAGACATACATTTTGATTAAATCTTCCTCTTAATAAATTTGTGTTTTAGTGGCGTACATAAAACCGTAAAGTCCAAGTTTTGACGTTTACGACTCATTACGCAAAAACTATGAGAGATACACAAATTTCCCGAGAGGAAGATTTAATAAAAATTTATGTCTAAAATAAGAAAAAAATATTTGGTACAAATCTAAAAATAAATAAAGACGTTGAAAACTGAGGTGAACCGCGCCCTTATTTGTAGAAAGTCCAACAAATGCTTCTAAAGTTCTGTTTTACGAATCCGTGTGGTATTCTTCTAGTTACGGCTATCTAGAAAAAGCCGTTTTTAGCCATTTGAGGGGCCCCCAAAAACATGTTGCTGATAAGCATCTTGCATTTTTAAAATGATAGGAGCTTAGTTTTAACCGTGTGTTCTTTTAGTAGGTGAACATACTGTGAATTCCTTTAGCTATTTCGCGTTGAAAATAATATATTATGCTACATTTCTTGGACGCTGTATTGGACGGGTAGGCCCGATTACATGGCCGGCGAGATAACCTGAACTAAATCCACTTGATTCAAAAACCACATGTTGTCTATATCAAAATGCTCACCGTACCGGTCTATAGTTCCAGATTCAAATTTGTATTTATTTTATTATTATTTTTTAACAGTCTGTTTGTCTCTATTATATTGTCTTATCTAAAAATGTTATTTCCCACGTGAAATCATACAATTAATTACTCAACTACATTGATCAATATAACGTTTGCGTTTTTACGCTTATGTTCTTCCAACTGTATGACTCCATAAACAGGAAGGGAGAAGAAGAAACCTCCGATGGACGATTTGTTTACATAGTATACATATGTAGCTACGAGATAAAAGATTGTGACACAAAACTTTACAAATTGATAGGGATTGGGAGAAGAGCTGGCAATGGCCTTTGTTAGGAGCGATGTATGTGAACTATGCAAAACGAAATTTTAAGATTGGCCCAAGCTGGGAATCGAACCCGGCTCCTCCCTAAATGTAAGTCCGTCTTACCGTCTGTGCCACGTCACTGAACTCGGCCTCAATGTTTCAGAAATACTTTTACAAACTTGAAGGGTGGCTTCCTTACACTGAAACAAGACAAAAAAATAAAAACAACATAAATCATAGTTCTGGAAATCCTTATTTTTTGCATTATTAATGCAAGTTTATTTCGATGTGTTGCAAGGTAACCAGTAGTGAAAGTAATGTTGATGTTATGGATAGAAGTATGCTGATGCTCTTATTTGTATTCTCTATGGTGAATGTGGGAGTGTTTGACAGGATGAGACATTGCATTATACGACGTGTGCGTGTGTGTAAGGTAGTAAGAGAAGTTCATATTGAACATTTTCTGTGAGTTTCCCTGATATTAGCATCGGTGCAACTGCCATTAGTTCAGAAACTCATGGTACATGTTCGAAATGACATCATCTTACTTCCTAACACACATGCACACATCGTATCATACACTGTCGCATCCTGTCGATCACTCCCACATCCACCATAGAGAATAATAATGAGGGCATCAACATACTTGTATTAATAACAATAGTAATTTATTTAACAACAATATTTTACTACTGATTACCTTGCAACTCATTAAAACTAACATTCATTAATAATTAAAAAACTAATAATTTTCGAACATGTGATTATATGAACTTTTTTTTCTTATTTTGGTGTAAGGAACCTACCCTCAAAGTTTGACAAAATATTTCAGAAATATCCTGTATAGTTACATACTTTCTTTAAGATGTTTGAACACGAATTTGACCAATACTGGCTCTACTTTCTTGTTAAACGCGAAGGAAGGATGTGTGTGTGTGTATATATATATATATATATATATATACATATACACACACACACAACGTGTATATATATATATATACACACACACACACACAACGTGTATGTAAAATGTACCAACAAACTTTAACGGGTGTTTAATGAAGTGAAAACAGAATGTTTTATGTAGAGAACCCTTGGTCCAGCTCACATAAGAAGCGCTGCAGACGCTTCAAAAGTTTGAGCAAATGCAAATTTTTTTCGTAATATTTATTAAAACACTTGCTTGACAGAAAAAGAATTCTTGTTGCTAAATAGTTTTACCGAAAGCAATAATAACGTGAAGGATTTGTACTTTGAACACACCTCAATCACGTTGAAAGGGAGTGGCACTGTCCTTATTGCTTTGAAAAATGTACGTGACTGTAAAAAGCTGTTATTTTGATCAAACATAATTAAATTGCGGGAAATTTACAAAAATAACTGTCCTTTGCTAGAACTGTCTAACGCTCGTTCTTTTAGGGTAATCACTAAATGTTTGATTCCACAGAGAAGCCCTAATGCCTACCGCGTATGCAACCAGTATTTACTGGCTGTGTGCTACACCGTATTCGAATGTGTGCTGCAACACTGTGTGTGGTAGGCCTACTACATTAGCGAGATGCGTAAATAACAGATTAGGCGTGATTGTCTCACTTTAACGAGAAATAATATATGACTTTAGATTTAAATCTGCACTAACCATGTAATTTTTCGCCATCATAGAAACTCTACAACATGTGTTCAAATTGGCGGCCTCCCATGCCGTTGCAACACGTGGGTCGGCGTACCAATGACTGGCGAACTCTTTCGATAACACCTGGCGTATCTTGAATTTTGTCACAGGCAGCCATTATCCTAGCAAGCAGATCTTCCTCTGACTCAATGGGTGTGTCATACACCAGAGACTTGACGAAGACCCACAGGAAAAAGTCGAGTGGGTTATGGTCCGGAGATCGTGCTGGCCACGCAACAGGGCCGCATCTTCCCATCCACTGTACTGGAAATGCCATGTTGAGGTGATTACTCACAGCTCTTGGGTAAATGTGGAGGGGCACTGTCTGTTGAAACCACATGCGTTGCCGAACCGCAAGAGGAACATTATGGAGGAACTCTGGCAATGTCAGTTACAGGAATTTTCAGTACATCAATCTTCGCGGCGTCAAGTAGAGCCCAATGAGATGATTACTGACAATACCCGCACAGATGTTCACAGAAAACCGTTCCTGGCTCGCTATTAGGGCAGTTGCATGAGGATTGGCGTCGTTCCACATGTGACTGTTCCTGCTGTTAAAGTAACCATCTCGCGTAAATGTCGCATCATTAGTAAAGAATACGATGACCGTAAAGTGTGGATCTTGTGTTTACTGATGCAGGAATTACTGGGGAAAAGCACGTCAAGGAGCAAAATCCGCTGGTGACAATGGCTGTACCACAGAATATTGAGGAATTCAGAAGTGGAAATAGCCGGTAGGACAGCCAACTCAGTCACACACGCCAGCAAAATGGCTTCTCTGGCCAGCAACATGACGGAGACGCCTACCGCCAATCAGCGTAAGGCGGCTACCCTGCTAGCCCGGCAGCCAGGCAAA
This sequence comes from Medauroidea extradentata, assembly GCA_003012365.1. Taxonomy (NCBI): domain Eukaryota; kingdom Metazoa; phylum Arthropoda; class Insecta; order Phasmatodea; family Phasmatidae; genus Medauroidea; species Medauroidea extradentata. The sequence goes on from PNEQ01080218.1 coordinate 69,340, forward strand.
TAGGAAACGTGCAGGAGCCAAACAGACACGGGGATGTTATCAACAGCCTCAGGCAGCCAATAAACGGCGAAGTTTGCCCGTATAAAACAAACCGCCACGTCATTTCACGTCTGTATTACTATTTAGTCTGTGCCTGCACTTTCGCACGTGGTAGGCACATAGCAGTTGCTCGTGCATAACACGCCATACAGTTGAATGGGACACCCTTATTCCGTGCGCAGTGACACGGGTTCTTGTTGACGGGTTTTCCTCCACAACGTTGAGAACTTCTTCATCCACATTTGGTGTACGTACATTCCTCCGGTGACCAGTGCCACCTCGCGTCTTTTACGTGGCCTGTTTCACGTAGTCTTTGGTGACAGTTGTGAAGGTCTTATGGTGAGGTTGCCTCCGCGCTGGGAATCTCTCGTGAAACAATCGCGCAGCGGCTTGTGCATTACCTTTCACTTCACCGTACAATAGAACCATGTGTGTCATTTCTACGTTGATGTACGTTGCCATGTCGACTAGTAGCACAATGCATGCAATGTACAGTGAAGTGTGCGTTTGTAGTCTACAGTCTTCTACCCTGTATTGGAAAGGGAACTACTACAATTATAATATGGGTCGGAGGGGAGGGAAATACGACTCACACCAATGTTATTGTAGCAACCCACTACACGATGCAGTTCACAATTCCGAATTGCCACAAACCAACTGCCCACACATCACTTCAGAGTGGAATACAGTCATTCCTGGTTGCATAATTGGTAGGCAATAGCACTTATCTGTGAAATCAAACATTTAATGTTTGCCCTAAATGGTCGAGAGTAAGACAATTTTCGGTAGACACATTTATTTTTCTAAATTTCCTACCAGTCAATTATGTTTTTTCAAAAATAGCAACTTTTTTCTGACACATAAATTTTTCAAAGAAATAAGAGACCCGTTCAACGTGATTGAGGCGTGCTAAATGTATAAATCCTTCACATTATTATTACTTTCGGCGAAATTTTGTCTCGTGACCAGAAATTTGTTTGTGTCAATCATGTAGTTTTCTAAATATTGCAAAAATTGTTCATATTTACTTAAGTTTTAAAAGCATCTGCAGCGCTTCTTATCTGAGCTGGACCACATATTCCCTGCATCAGACATTAAAAGATCACCTCAGCAAACGCCTGTTAAAGTTCGTAGGAATGTTTTAGATACGCGTTGTATAGTACTAATAATTAATTCACATGACCAACATTGCAACCAACAAAATGGAGCTGTTGGAAGTTGGACAAATAAATGTCTTCTAGTTACAATGTTGCTCTATTGATCAGTATATTCACATACATGCAGTAATGCCACTGCATTTACAAGCACAAATAGATCCCTCGTCATAATGCAGGAGGACAGACACAATTGTTTCTCATATTTTGCTCATTGTTAGCAGAAACGTTTATTAGAATATTTTTCGGGCGAAGTGTTTATTTACATACGAGGTGCAGCACACTTTGCTACCTTCCAAAAATCACACATTATATGAAATAGACTACGAACGTTTTAAAGTGTAGCGAAAGAACGTTTGGAATTTATCACAGCGTAATGGCCAGAAATAACAGTTTCAAATTACTATTTGATTGTTTAACACTCGTGCATCTTGTACGCAATCATTTAAGCGAGTATGTATAATGTGTTTACATGCAAGGCAATCAATTGGCGCACAGTGTTACCGTTGTTTTGCTGGAACTGTTGATAATGTGTTCACTTATAAATGAGGCCCCAGTGAATTGCTTGGGCTACCTCGCGGCAAGCGAGGAGAGATTTTCCGCGTACGTCAATCGACGAAGCGCAAATGCACTCGGTGCATCGAAGCCAGCACCGGTGCACATTTTCAACATCCGCTGATAGTTACGTGTTCGGGTCGAACATGTCACTTACTTGTATCTGCTGTAGTTTCCGCATTTAATTTTGTCACTTAAAAATTGGTGTACTTGGTGTTTGAAAATTGTTCCTGCAAGATTTTTTTTTTGCTCTGTTATGGTTTAGAGAAATTTGTCAGTAATGTGTGAGAATTTAAAAATGTCGATAGAGTAAAATGATTTTCGGACGGCTGTAATTTGCAATTTACTTTACTTTTGTTACCAAGTATATAATAAAACGTTCATTTAAAAGTCTTGATTTTATCGCCGCTATAACTGTATTAAAATCCCATTTTTATATAGAATCCTACACGCAGTTTTTAAAGTCATCGCTTCATGTCGTCTTTCGTCCTATTTGAGAATCACTGCGTGTGTGTACAGATGCAGGTTGTGTCAGAGCCGTAGCATGGGCCTCTGTGAGGCTTACAATGTTATGGGTTATTTCACGGAGTTTTTAAAGCACCTTAAAAACCATTTACAAATGGGTAATTTAACAATCAAAACATTCGAAAACGTCATCTAATAAGTGTAATTCCACATTTTATATCATGTAGCAATATTCTTCTCTTCTAAGTGCATAAAATGGTTTTCATTAGAAAGCGATATCATAAAAAACTGCTGAACACGGCGGAATATTGATTAACATGTAAATCGCTATCAGTGCTCCCACTAGTGTTCTGAGGCAGGCAGTGTCCTTAATATCAATGTTGATAGCTTATAAAAAGTTAAGTCGAAAAAATGTTTTTAATTAATCCGTTACGTGAATATAGAAATTGTAATGCTAACCAAAAAACCAACTCTATAATTATATTTACTAAACCCACAGATAACCTGTGTACATAGTTGTGTTTATGTTGTAACATGAGGCCGTTAATAGGCGTTTTTGAAACCTAACCTGTTGTAGTTCGATGGGTTTACTCAGTCACGTCACCGGGTTCCGTGTATCGCCGTGTCCAAACGCTTGTAAACAGTCAAATTAAAAATATGGCGGGAATTCTAAAGAAGCGCACGGGTGTTGTTCTTAAAATTTGTAGGTTAAATATGACGACAGCAGCACATTTTTTACGTTATATTGTTTACATGTCATATGATATTCGTTCCGTACATACGTTTCACTTCGTAGGTATTTTGGTTATGAACACTGTTTTCGCAGCATTTGGCGTGTTTACCTTACTTAAAGCATAATGTATACAGTTATAGGGTAGAATTAACAATAGGTTATTCTACAAGCCATTCTCGTGATTTATTGGACCCTTGAAAACTTCAGGATGTTAAGTAATTGCCTGTCAATATTTAGGAGGAACAACTATCACATTTAAAGAAACAAAATATATAACATGAACATACATCCGTAAATTTAGTTTTTGTACGTGACGCACAGTGCATAGCGCACGAGCTGGAGTGAGTGAGTGAGTGAGTGAGAGATTTTGGTCAGCGCTTAACATCGAAGTCTTCAGCGCTGGAGAAAAGCGACATGATGTGAGTATGGAGCAGCGCCGGAATGATAGGCGGGGGAAGCGGGAGATCCGCGAGGAAACCCACCGACCAACGGCGTCATCCGACACGATTACCACATACGAATATCCGGGGTCTGACCCCGCCGGGGATTGAACCCGGATCGCCTTGGTGGAGGGCGAGTTCTCTGACCATTCGGCCATCGCGGCCCCTGCGCGAGCTGAAGCTCGTTATTGAGGAATGCTACGTTGGACAATGTTTACCGTCCAATTAAATACGACTTGTCTGGTATATAGCTGCCAATAACAGCGCCGATGGCATATCGTAATGACATTATCCAGTTCTTGCGTTATGCATTGTCTGTGAATTATAGTGCAAAACCGGTGCATTTTCAAACCTATATTCATATGACATTTTGTGTTCCTCGAGTTGTGAGTATTTTTCCCGTAAAAAAATATAGACAAGCAATTTTGTAAAACATGTATTCTTAGATGACTGGATTCCTCTGGCTGGAATATTGCCCTGTTCAAGCTTACTAGAGGCCACGATTGGCACAGTAGCTAGAGCACTCCCCTCCCACCAGGTGATCTGGGTTCGATTCCCGGCCGGGTCGGTCCCCGGATTTTCGCGTGTGGGAATCGTGCCGGACGATACCGCTGGTCGGCGGGTTTTTTTCGGGGATCTCCCGTTTCCCCCACCGCTCATTCCAGCACTTCTTACCTTCCAGTAGACGTATAAGAATTGAACTAATAACCCATAATTATGACTTTTGTTATATAAAATTTAACAAAATTTAAACTTTTACAAAAATATACATACGTAATTACGAGTTACTAGTAGACGTGCACACTAAGATGTTGCCCCACACGTGTGTGATGGTAGGCCGGGGGCGGCGCGGTCCAGGGCTGCCACCTGCTCACAGGCGCCACGACGCCCCCATGGCTGGAGGCAAGACGGCGTACTAGGCGAGGGGCGTAGCGGCAGTTTATCTCGGCGCAGCGCGGGGAAGTTGGCAAAGTGCGGCGCTTCCCAGAAGTTGGGCCGGCCGGCGCGGCGGTGAAATATTCGCGCCGATATTGTCGCTGATGGCGTCGCGACGCTGCCCTAGGAGGCTGCCTGCCTGCGCGCGGATATTAGGAAGTTACCGCCCCCTCCTCCTCCTGCTCACGTTTTATATCATCTAGCACGAGCATCTCTTAGTTTAAGTAGGGCGCTTCCCGGAGCGGAGATTTAGGGCGGCCGACATAAAGTAGCGCGGGGCGGCAGTGAAGTGAAGGAAGACGCCGCTAGAAGAAACTGAGGACGCCAGGAGATAATGCTCTGCGGACGTCCTGGGCCTCGACGAGCGACGAGCCTAGGGAGTGGGAGGGGGGTACACAATCGCCCTCCCATGCCAAGCGGCGCTCGTAAATTCACCGGGCAGCATTATTTAAACGGTAACAGGAGTGTTATGTTTGCGGCTGGCGTTATCTCCTCGGAATGGACTGTCGCGCAGATAGAACGATTTACTGCCGCGTAATCGGTTTTCCTATCCCGTTGTCCCGGTAATTTGGGGAGGCCGTCACACATCCGCGCGTGTTGTTTTCAATCACTTTCATTTCGCAGTGGCCGATATCCCTGCTGTCTGCACGCGATAATGCGCAGTTACACTGTCGACGGACTGTACCGTAAGAAGCGTTTAGTGCCTACTTTAGTGCAATTCGTACCATAATACCTGCAGACTGTAACGAAATATACCAAAATTACCGCAGTGATTGGCTGTACTATGCCTTAAAGCCGTGGTAGGTAGTTTTTTACACACTCGTGCAAAAAAATCAAAACTTTTTAAATGGAATGCTTTGAAAAAAAATTTTCAAAACGAAGAGAAGTTATACAGTGCATATTCTATGTAGGCGTTTTGCTAAATAATACACTATTATTTTGTTTGATTATAGGTAGTTTTCATTTTAAAATATTGGTTTCTTTAGTAATACCAAAACAATTAGGTAAATATTAAGGTATATTTGTGCCAAAACGATGCAGGAACTCACCGATATGAAAATTATATTGCTTATATATATATATAGTTTATATATATATATATATATATATATATATATATATATACACACACACTGAATCATTGTTAAACTACTGAACGTGGCCTTTAAATGACATTCTCGAGAGAACTTTTGAAAAAAAATAAAAAGCAGAGCTTGCGATAACTGACGATGATTATTGTTTTACTGACGATAACTACCAAGGCGATTACGTTGATGACAGCGATTATGACGAAGTTCTGGCTGTGTTGATTATTGTGACAATGACGACGATGTTGTTGATATTCGGGGCGGTGATATTATGACTATCGTGATCATGAAAACGGAAAACTAGTGTATTTTTAGGCGCGCGTATCTACGACTGTGTTATTTTTAAACACACTGAAAATAAAAGATGCAATATTTCTTGTTAACTTACGTGGTTGCCACGTCGCCAACTCAGTGTTATGCCGTGTCGGCACTGCACGGTGACTGTTTTAATTCGTTACATTTGTCGAAGAGCTGTGAAACATGCAGGGTAAGCTAAATGCCAACAGGCGTTCACGTTAGCCAGTCATAGTAGGTGAACATGTACATAAGTTAAACGTACAAATGAGAATGTTACTCTGCAAGTGCAGTTGCGGCATAAGTGTATGTTTACAACACGAGAGGCAAAAGTGCGATTGTATGAAGCGTGATCTCTCTCCGGTAGGAGGTTTGCTCTCGTCGGCGATATGGCCTGTCGACTGATGGGCACAATGGGACTAGGTGCAGCGACTGGCCAGCCAAATCTCTGCTGCAGGATAACGGATAATCTGTCCAGAAGACCAACATTTATACAGAACTTAGGCAGATGAAGTTAATTCGAAAACTGCTTTTTTTGCTAGACTGAAGTGTGCTTAGTAATAACAGTAAGAAACATTACACTTTCGTATTCCCATTTCAGGACTCCACTATTCGTAAATGACAAATTTCTTACGGCCGAAAATTACGAAAATTGCCGTTTTTCTATTATTTTCGGGAATGAAAATTTAGATGGTGTAATATAAGACATTGGCGCGCAAAGTGCACTTTTTTCTTAAATGTAACGTCCTAAAAAATAGGGTCGCCCTTAATATTTCATATAGGTTTTCTATCGTCGAGAGTACGCTACTGCACGCTAGCTCAGTGACTTCAGTCTATAGCTTAGTATGAGGAAGGATACTTGTATTGGGTTGCCCTTAGACCTCCGTAGACGCGCAGAATGTTTACACAGGTGGCCAAATTTACATAGCAGTCTTGGACATGGGTCAGGTAAGTGGGCAGTCGACAAGCGAGGTGGTTGGAGACTCATTTCAACGGCAGGAACTTGAAGAGGAATCGACCACGTCCTTTGTTTAGGAACCATCATAGGAATCTCCTGGAGCAATTTCGGGAAACTATGGAAAACTGGAATCCGGCTGGCCGGAGCGGGGAATCGAACCAGGTCCTCCCGAATTGCTAGTCTAGCTACCTCGCTCGGTTTGAGTGTTGGTGAGAGTTAAATGAGGTGGGATGCAAAAGCAGGTGACGCGAGAGTACTCAGAGAAAATCTGTTGACCAACGCCAACGTCCGTCAAGATTCTCACATCCGTAGCGACTCCATCGGGGATGGACGTCGTGTGATGGGTGGAGAGTAGTCTGACCACTACACCACCTAGGAGTAAAAAGAAAAAAAAGGGAGAGTGTTAGAAGGAGGGGAAACAAGAAGTTCAGCGGGGAGCGGTGAACGTTATCTGTGTCTGCCGGATTACTGAGAGCTACATCGGTGCCTCAGGCGGCGCCGTCTACGAGGAAGCCCAGGCCGGCCTTTAATTTACGACGACGAATAAATCGCGCCCGCTTATCGGCTTACCATTGGAGCGTAGCGCGTACACCCCTAGAGACAGTGGTGACGGCTGAGCTTACGGCCCTAGAGCCTTGGCTAGCCACGCTCTCTACCTGATACCTTCTCCACTAAGAATTTCCTAGAGGTGGTCACCTGGGTGAACCTGTTGTGAGGCCTAGACACGTATAAGCGGTAAGGACGACACAATACGCACGCCACGCCTCACCCTAGCTTCTATGTGCGAGTACCTCAACTAGCAGTCTTCTCGTACACAACTCGCCTCAGTGAGACATTCAGTGGTGACCCTATTTGGTGCGAATACTCGTCCGAAATATAAGGCTTTGACTTCTTTAGTCAATAATCAAATTTTACAACTTTTTATGTAAAACCAATCTAAAATATATTATACAACTAGTGATTTTATTACTAAATTTTGAACTTATAAAAAAATTTTGCGTTGAAGGCGACCGTAATGAGCAATAAATCAGAATACGACTCTGTAAAATGAATTGCTAAGAATGGATCTAAACTGTGAATTACACCATCAAGACTAAATGACAGCGCTTACTTTGCAATAAAACACAGCATCTTCTATACGTTTTAAAATGTTGCGATTTTTTACACTTTCATTGTACAACGAATCACCAACGTGCTTCTGTTTATTTAATTTGTGATGAATTCTAGTTGTATCAAAGCTACTTAACAATAGAGAACACTTTACGTTCCAGCCAGATTTCTCGTGCCTGGAGACAGAAAGGTTCAACGTATTTACGATTGCAAAAACACTCTTACGCTACACAATATTATCATTAGAACAAAACAGACATTATAAACAATCATGCTAATAATTTACGGAACATGCGTGAATATAACCGTAAAAAAAAAAAAATCAAGCTTAGTTTTCGCGTTAATTTTGACACTTGCATTAGCTCAGGGACATTTTTTTTTTCGTCAGCTTCTGTAATATTTCTTAATATATTTGTTTTGTAGAAAATAATAAGGGTTTTTTTTGAGGTGCTAATAGAACTCTTTACTAAACAAAAGTAAGCCTTTATTCCTCATTTCAAACACCATTGTGCAGACACTCAGTTGAATAATTTTTGTGTAAATATAATTTTTAGTAAACTGCCATGGATGGGTACAATAGCAGAAAACACAGGAAATCGACGCTTGGAACAGTTAGATTTAACAACGGATAAATACCTTCGCTGGTATCAATCGGTTATGTTTTCAGAGTTAACAGAAACGCAGTTTTTATTATAATTTTTTGTCTCTTTACAGCTATTTTACTGATAGAAATGTAATTAGTTTTGACTTCACTGTTAATGTATGTGTAAATAAATTTTTCTGTATATTGGAATAAGATTTGATGACTTACGGCACCCAGCTTCATTTAAGAAATACACGGTTCCTAGAAAGTGAGACATTAGCTACTTTCTTGCTGTCACTGCAGACATTCGAAACACTTAGCACGTGTCTGATATAAATTTTAATCTTATGTAGTATTTATTGCTGTGGTGGATAATGCTTTCTGTTTTAATATATACTCAGTAAAATACACAAACATGTACGTCAGTTAATAGGCTCTGAGTCTAAAACTTATAAAGTTAATCAAGTTTTTAATATTTCGCTTCGTGGCTCTTGTAATAACGACCAATTTCAGCACTATACAAATGTAATCCTACTAACTCGTCAAAATTCACGTTGTAACCTGATTACATATCTTTTCTTAATATAAGTTCAAATATTTTTCCAAGTCAGTTATAAAAACTGCCAGCAGTAATTTCAAATATTTTCGAACTTTTTCACTCGGTTTTTCTGCCAAAAGCTTCCAGCTAAAGTATATTGCAGCAAAAAGAAGTGTCTAACGTGGATGCATCATTGCCAGATGGAACAAACTTATGAGAACTACTGACCCAAGACACACACAAAATATGGCATTCTGCATCGAATCATGATATGTTAAGAAATATTTACTCGTCTTTATACAATGTTGTTACACGTATTATTGTGAAAAGAGATACAAATTTATTGAAAACCAGCTATTCCTCACGACTTCGCTCGTGCGGTTTTCAATTTAATGCGATAGTGTAATTAGTATACGAGTTCTTGGCATGCTTTGCAGTGCCACTCAAAAACAGAAAGTGTTTATGTTTTGAATATGTTTATTGAAGTGCAGTTGATACTTTTTTCCGGTTCGTGTGTACACGAATATATCAGAAGTAATTCGTAATATGTATTTCTGTTTCCAATGACTTTTCAAAAACTATATTTTCTAAACATATAAAAAATCTAAATTAGCACTAATAAAAGTTTTTGATAAAAACTTTTCGGCACTTAAAATTTTATAAAAGTGATATTAACATTGATATTAATATTAAAAGTGATAAATTACCGATTATATATATATATGTATATATATATTTTTGTCAGAAACCTTTGCGGGCACACGCAAAACAACTCGCCAAAGTTTCGTCACAATGGGATGAATGGCATGTGATCGCATACGTTACAAACAGACAAACAGCAATAAATATAACATAACAACTCTGGGGTAGGCTGTTCGCTGTAAAGCGAGCCCTTTTGAAGCGCTGGTTATCATTCCCATTTCAGATGAATTATATTATTTCCGCAATGTGATACTGTTTAGATATTGTATGCAATGGAACGCAGTGTATAAATTTCGCCTTATTCGGAATTTACCTTCCTAGGACTCAGTAAAATGTTATTAGTTAATGTTAGTATAAACAAGCAGGTCTTAAAAGAAATGATCTTTACCGTGAACAGCCGAGGTGTGGCAACGTTGCGTGGACGGTGGAGACGGCCGAAGTGAGAGTGCATCCTTAATTGTGGGGTGACGAAGGGGTGTGAGGCTGGGGTCGGATACAGGCAGGGCTGGCCCTTCATCAGGCTCATTTGGCGCTCATTGTTGGCAGCGCGACCCCGTCCTGCAGTGGCACAGGCTGCTAATGAGAAGTTGACACACTCCGCCACTTCATGTGTGCTGCGCTGTGTGCGCGGTTCCACCCAGTATCCCCCCCCCACCTTCTCTTTGTCCACGCAACATCGCCAATAATCCATCCCACACCAAGCCCTCTTCCTGTTCTAAACCTGTGGCGTGGCCAGCATCAGGGTGTCGCTATACTGTATGTTGCAAAATCCCACGTCAATATTCTGGGGCAACAATTCTCACATGTAGAGGAACAATACATATTATGTGGACATAGGTACGAAAACGCACCGTTTCTGCGCTACAGTTCGCAATACGTGACGTATAGTTGGTAGCGCGCGAGCAAGATCATACTGCTGTGGGGCGTCGTTACAACAGTAGGTACTTAGGAGAGCGTGGTACATAATTCAACGCTAAAAACATTAATCCATAACTGTAGGTTTATTGAAGCCAATTTGCGAAAGTTTAAACAATAGCAATTCTAGATAATAGTTTTAGACAACGTTTAAAAAAAAATTGTTCCCAACGTTACGAACTTCTGAGGCACAATCTCTGACGCCGGAACCTCGGCATTTAACTGCAGCACAGGAGATCACGCGTAACGAATTAGTAATTCTGGATAAATATTTACTCATAAAGTTGGCTAATGCCATTATCTAGGATTGTCACTGAGTATGTTATCCTTATAGGCTACGAAAAAAAACGTAGAAATAAATTGATATGTTCAGCGTTTATTTATCTATCACTCTTAAGGGTTTTCGAGTGCGATAAAATGATAAATTTATATTTTTATGAATTATTTTTAGTTTTATACACGACACTTGTGAGTAGAGTTTCCTCTTACAAAACAATTTTAGCTCTCATAGTTTTCTAATAACGGTGCGTCAAAGTAAATATTTGCATGTTTTGCTGCCATGCAAATAGTGAAAACCAATTGACTTACGTAAGCGAAATAATTCACGGTGAAATAACATACCATGAGATACGTAATAAAGTATTTGGAAAATATCCCATGAGCTTTTTTATATTTAAAAAAATATTTAATTAACGATTTTTTTTCCATACTTTTGCGATCTATATAAAAAAATTCAAAATATGACGTTGAGGGTTTTAAAATGTTTTATTGCAGAGTTCGTGGGATGTTAGTTCACAGTGAATTATTTCATTTAGTAGATCAACTAGTTTTCGCTATTTGCATATCACCAGAACAAGCAAATTTTGACTTTGCCGCATCGTTTTATGAGAAAACTATGAGAGATAAAGTTGTTTTGTAAGAGGAAACTGTACTCACAAATATCGTCTACAAAACTATCACAGTTTCATAAAAATATGAAATTATGATTTCATCGCACTGGAACAGCCTTAACATGTTACTATACCACACACCACGCCACTAACACAGAGACAGTAGGAATAACTGTGACAATTGTTGGGAACTGTGAAACGGGATCGTCGGCATTTTGAACATTTTCTTTAAAGCCATAAGTGCCTACGTGATGAATATGAAAATTAGATAGGCATTTAAATTTGACTTTATCTCTGTAACTTATACATTAATTTTTAGTTCTTTTTTACCGAACGAGGGGTCGCAACGGTAACATGACGGACTCGCATTCGGGAGGATCCTGGTTCGATATTCGACTCCGGTCATCCTTATGTCGGTTTCCCATGGTTTCCCAAAATCGCTGCAGGTGAAGATGGGATGCTTTCTTAGCAAAGACCATGGTCGACTCCTCCGCCAGCTCCTGTCATTGTACCAAGTTGTGTGTCACTGTCTCGAATGACTAGATATCATGGTATGTCGTGAAAATGTTTGTACCAACGCACCCCTGAATACACTGCAGTTTCTCGCAACATGTATGATTGGGTTATGGAAGTCTGACACTTCGTAGCTGTCTGCAGACCAATAAGAGGAATTAAGTATTACAATAGCGGAATTCTCATTGGCTCAATCAAATATGATAACAGCTCCTCGTTCAGGGAAAAGCCAGTGAGCATTTAATAAGCTGAACGTACGTAATGGGCGTAATTTGAACATTTTGATTGGGATGGCAAGGATTACCAGATATAAAAGACTTGAAAAATAGGAGGGGGGGTGGAAATCGAACAGCTTCCATCAAAATTATGTATGCACTTTTGTATTAGTTATTTTATTTAGCTAAATTAAAAAAAAACTGTGTAATGGAAAATGCACGAATAAAATTGTATTCCTAAGCTAAGAAAGATAATTTTATGTTCTCTATCAACAAAATTTTGGGGTGGCAACTGTCACCCCTTACCACTCTCGAATTACGCCTATGAACGTTGAAACCCAGCAAATAGTCAAGTTTTCCCGCGATAAATCATCACCTCTACTAATGCCACGCTGTCGACGAGACGTAAAGCCTACTTACTTTTCCTTTTATAGTTTCAATTGCTGGAACTTCAAATTTTGGCCGAGGAAAATACAATGCGCGGTGTCATAACGTATAAGAAATAATCTGTCAGAATAGTCTGTAATGGTCAATAGCGCACAAACCAATCAGATATAAAAACAAACAACAGCAGTTGTATTCACTGATGGCAGCCTCTGGCATCGTACAGTACTGGCCATGACTTTCCTGTTATGAAGCATGACGTACGTGAACGAGTAAATCCAGAGTAGTCATTAAAGGGGTAGGCCTGACCAGTTATGTTAACATGTGCAGTTAAAACGTCCGATGAGTATCGCTCGGCTCACAAAATATAGTGTCACTATCAAATTGTTTCATTAACTTTTTTCGAGCGCTAGTGTTAATACTAGTGTCGTACGGCACTTATTTTTTCTTCTGCAACCCTTCGAATAATAGGTTTCCTTATATAAACGACCAGATAACATATGAATGCCGTCTGTCAAGGTCTACAGTCAAAAAGCAAGTATGCCTGTACGACCCTTTACATAATTGCATTTTACTGACACACGACCAAAAACCTTGTGCGAAATAAATTTATTGTTGAATTATATCTCAATACTGTTTTATGGGGAAAAGACGAATGTCAACTCAAATGTGGGTATTATTTTTTATGAGAAATAAAATTAATTTGAGTTTCATTTTTTAAAATCAAGCTGCATTAAATCACACAGTAAGACTCTGGAGTTTGTTTAAAGTTACTTCTGATGAAATGCCTGTATTAGTCTCTCCTGTAGAAACGTCAGGAATAGAATAGTTATTTATTACTTTGGATGGGATGGTTTTAGATGCCGTAACAGAATTAGCATACATTTGCTTGGAACGTCAGCCATTTCATTAGTAAATAATTTATGCTTTAACGAAGTTCAGTTTTCGAAAATAAAAAAAGAAACAATAAATATTATGGATATATCAGAACCTTCGCTTAGATACTTACACAGAAAATCGAATGTACGAACCAGAAAAAGGTATCTTTACAACAGCACACGTACGTACATACATACATACATACATAAAGACAACAGATGATATTTCTTGATTTATGTAGAATAGTTTCTTTTCAAGCTTCGTGGTACCGGAAATTGCGGATATCCAAAACAGCATTTCGTTACGTTAGTTTTTTTCCTGTATTTGAAGACACACACACACACACACACACACACACACATATATATATATATATATATATATATATATATATATATATATATATGTATATGTATATATACATACATATAAATATACACACTTACGTTTGTATTTTTCTGGTATTGATTGTGACGTTATTAACAATTGTGTAAATTCATCTATAACTAATTAATTATTTAATTTTTTTTTCGTAACTTGAATACTAAACAGTTGTCAGTTAATGTTACAAAATTACAAATATTATACTGTACAGTTTCTCGCAATTTAACATCAAAGTACTTATTTCTCACCTGAAATAAAGGCATGTGGTGAAACGTTAATAATAGTGTTTGCCGCCCGTTTCCGCCGACTTTTCCACGTTCTGCTACAGAGTGGCCTTTCACTTTCCTTCCTGATAAAAGTTTAAAAAGTAACTTATCGATAAAAATAACGTAATAAAGCTTAAACTTGCGTAACGGTGAGTTCGGAAGCGACGTGAAAACTTGGACGTCTCTCACTCTGTCCGTATTTCTTCGCTCAGGCAAGATGGAGCTCAAGTTTTCCTTACATCGCCACGGTTACTAAGTGTTCGTCTGGATGCATTCAGTACATGTCAGTGAAAGTTGCGTTGCTTGGAGACATTCGTTTTACCGTCTCGGCTTTCATAATCTGGTTTCCAAAGTTATTTTCAAAAATGTCTGTTTTTTTTTTTTCAGACACGTTTTACAATGCTTCTGTACACAGTGTACATGCCTGTGTTTGCAATTTTCAAACTTATAGGTAGTAGTTTTTTTTCTTTTATACTTAAAACAGTGATTGTATAAACTAACATATTATAAGTATGGCACTATGTCTTAAAAAAATGGTACAATATTTCTGTTTTATGAATCTGTTTGGTATTTTTTTCGATATGCATGGAAAAGTCTGAAAAATAGCAGTTTTTAGTAATTTCGAGATGTCCAAAAACATGTTTCTAACAGGTGTGCTGGAGATTTAAAAACATATAAGGTTCTCCTGGTTGCAACTTAAGCAGTTTCGTGTAAAACAGAACTCGAGTGACACGATACTTCACGGTTCATGCGTTAGGCGAGAAGCTGGAAGCCGAAGTTGGTTCTACGTTACTGCCAACGTCGTAACTAGGGACATCAAAGTTTCGCGGATTCAAAGACCTGCATGTTAGAATGCATTACCCTGTGCATAATCAAGCCCCGACTATTTGTTCACCAGCTGCTGCTCAGTGGAACAACAGACAATGAACGAATAGACGGGGCTTGAATATACACAGGTAGGGAACTAAAAACTTCTCGTTTTCTTTTATGTCAACGATTGAATCCCAATAACTATAAGTTCGTGTCTTTTTCACAACTGACTCTTGAGTTATTTGAAATTCTCTGGAAGTCTTAGCGAATAATGAAAACATACCTAAACTTGCCCCATACCACTGTGCCAGCGAGCAGCTAATGAACAGTTGTTCGCTTGAATACGCACATATTCTTGGAGGCTAGCCTACAGGTCAACGACCACGCGAATTTTTCCAGTCTCTGTGCATAGGACAATGGATTCTAGCATGCAGGTCGTTGATTCCGCGAAATTTTCCGGCTCCTAATCATAACACTATTTGAAAGACATTTTTTTTTCGTTAGGATACATTTAATATAAAATAGAAAAAAAAACATGTTTGTACGACCTTCAAAGACATAATACACATATACAATCATATATTTTAAATTTAGCTACGTGGTCTGCATAGAAAATATAGTATGCAGCATATTTTTATATTGCAGTAGTTGTAAGTAGAGTGCACGATTTCCGGCGAAAAGAATTCTTCGACAGTTCGTTTCAATGCCTTATGTGCACATATGAAGCTTTGCTTCATGGATATACGCAGAATGTATTATTGCACAGACGTGGCTCATTTGACTGTGCCAACAGGATCAAGGTTACTGCGACACCACATGTCTGTGATTTACGGGTAGAACCCTAGACGCTGAGAGTTAAAAACAGCCAATCACTGACCATGAAGCAGGTAACATTACTATAAGGCATTGAATCAAATTGTTGCAGAGTTTTTTTCACCAGAAATCGTGAGCTCTAGTTGTAGGCCATTAGCACTCAGGATCTCAAACTTCGGGTATCTTCGGTAAGGTTATATGTCTCCTATTTAAGTTGCGGGTGCCCAACTGCTTCACTTAAGATGATTCAGGGTAGCTGCTAGTAATGTATATTGTACAGTACAGGGGTTAGGGCAGAAAATAGCTAAAGAGTATAGAGGCACGAATATTTCGCGTATTAAGTTTTAGTCAGGTTGAACGTCAAGGACGTATACATCACTCGCATTTCTTTTATTAGATGACAGCTGTTTTGACACACCTTTGACAACTGCAAGCTAGTAGTAAATTACAAAATAAGTCATGAATAAATCACGAGCTACCCACTTTCACGGTTAAAGCCACTTTTTTATTCGACGTTGCTCAGTGCGTGTATAGAACTGAGAAGTCTAGGCTGCGGCCAGATGAATACGCAAAATACTCATCCCTCCATTAATGATGAATGTTTCACGCGGTGTCAGGTATCTATGCAACTGAGTGGAGTACTAGCAATGACTAGAGAGGATGATTTATCGCGGGATAACTTGGCTGTCTGACGGGTTTCAACGCACGTTCAGTTTAACAGAAGATGACTGGCTTTCGCTTTTATGTGGAGGTGTTGCCCTATTTGACTGATCCAATAAGAATCCCGCTGTTGTAATATGTGATGCCTATTATTGGTTTGCAGACAGCCACGTTGTCAGGCGTACGTTACCTAATCATATGTGTTGTAATTATCTACAGCGTTTTCAAGGGTATGTTGGCACAGAACATTTTCGCGATATATCATTGTCTCTTGCAATGACTATAAAGTTGATAGTAAAATTTGTTTTCCTTTACTCAATTTATTGTACGTTATCTACATTGGCTACAGGTAAATTTCACTACAATTTTACTTATTTACTCCACTATGTATCCAGATTTCTGAAACACTGAAATACGTAAAGATGTTCTTTGAACTGGGTGTTACCTTACGTTTTTCGTTTACGTATAGCAGAATAAATTCGTTCGTCACAAACCTGCATTACTTATTTTGAGAATGTTTTAGAAACACTTGTACTAAACTGACGATAGTATAAGTTAATGGGTTTACGTAACTGTAAGTACCTCGGAAGCATAAAACACTATGTCACAAAAACATATTTTTCAGGAGAGCAGTTTAAAGAGTTATATGCATCGGTGAATTCAGCCGTTTAGTGTCTAAAAATGTGATCTTTTGGCACAATAAGGACTTTGGGTTGCATGCCACTAGAAAGTTCTTTAAACTACAGCATTGTTTAAGGTAAAAAGTGCATTTTGACATAAAGTGGCTGCAGTGTCTTATGCCTCCGAGGTAAGATTTTTGAATTTTACACATTTAAAATATATCTTAAATGTATAACCAAAACCAGAGAGCCACGAAGACTTGTCTATGAATATTTTGTTTATAATTTTGTACTCTCTAAAAAATAATTTGTAAATTTTCCTCACGTTAGTATATAGGAGCGCTTAGAAAGTAGGTATTGTAGAATTGTTTCCCAGACATGCATGGTAGCACTCCTAAACGTTTTTATTAAACAGCCACATGTATACTAAAGTTACCAGACTTGTATTGTAACAAGCGTAAATTTTTGCATATTTACAAGGCGGAAGTATGGTAACTGTCGCATACTTCGTTTAGGTTAATTACTTCCTAAACATTTCAGTGTAGTCTTTCTGCCTTTCACACAAACAATTTTCCTTAGTTGTCTTCTGTTTCTGTTAAGAGTAACTCACTCAAGATCTGATGCAGTGCGGCGACGCGACTCTTTGCCTTTATTGTGTCATTATCTTAAAATCACGAGAGACAGACAAGATACCTGAACTTTGCCACGTTGAGCTCCGCTGCTTATGTTCTCGCCTGGTCTGATATCGGCAAGCATCCTAGCATGTGATGCGAGCTTATGCACTGGGCGCGACTCAGGCTTTCCTAGAGGCGACCGAGGAGGACTTTGCGCGAGGACCCAGCAGCAAAGTAACCCTCAAGGGGAAGTTTCTTCCACCCGACTGTTCCTTTTGGTACTTGGATCGCTTGTGTGCGCGCGCTCGCTTTGCCACGTCGACAGACACGAAGCACAAAGCAACCCTCCTCTGCCCCCTCACCCTACATCTTTGTAGACGAGTATCAAACGCTACGGTTAACAGTAAGCTCCTTTCAGACGCTGTGTTTCAGACGTCTAATTCTCAGCCGCCTTCGAATTTTAATTTCGTCCTATGATTTCCCAAACACAGTTTCCGTGAAGAATGCTATAATTTCAGTGTAAAGTTGTGCGGATTATATTTCAGAAGAGGCAGTAGACACTCACGTGTCTGTAATTTCGTCTCCAGCCAAGTTCCGTCATTTAAGAAGTTTCCGCGGTTAAGCTAGAGGAATGGATCTGTAAGCTTCGAAAGAGTAACTTTATTTATCGTCGTAAAAATACGTGTTGTGTAAATGAGCCCACTCTGTGCACGACCTGCTGCAACATTTCAGGAGCTAACACTCAAAATCAGACATAACCACAAAAAAAATAAAACAGAAAATAATTTTATTTACTTATAAACTAGTTTCCTAATAATAGAGGCACAATTATTTCGCGTATTGAGTCTAGGTCAGTTTGAACGTCAATAACGTATACTTCACTCCTCCTTCTGTGATGAAACGAGAGCGGTTTTAACACACATTTGACGACCGCAAGCCAGTTATAAATAAGGAAAGAAGTCGTGGAGATATCACGTTCGAAACGTTTGTAATGTTAGCAGCCAATGGATATTCAGCTTTAGCCGGTACACGTATAGAACTGAGAAGTCTAGGCTGTTGCCAGATGAATACGCGAAATACTCGTGCCTCTACTAATAAAATAGGTGATTTACACACGATTATAAATACAGAGTCTATAACCTAAATCTTCGTCTTATCGGAAATGTCAAGTTGTTTCTTAGTTAGTACAATTAAATTTAAGTTTTTTCGCTTTTCTCTAAAATTAGATAAGGCGGACATGGCGAGTTTTGAAAGATTGCTCTTCATTTTGTCTTGAGTTTGGCCGTTGTGCAAGTCCGACTCGCTGTCTGAGTCACTGAAGAAAGATAGCTGTACGAGTAGCTATGGAACTTCTGTGACAAGCAGCACGTCAAAAAATTGTTCATATTTATACAGTTGCAGCGTCTGGTTTTTTCGTAGTAATTTTCGACTCCTTGTTGTAAATTATATGTGCGTAGCTGCTTACAAGCATTCGGACAGAATCATTCAGTACTAAGTACCTCATTCAAACTGAACACTGCTCAAGTAATGACGATTCAGTTTCCTAGTAATGACGGGCAGTAAATATTTATACAAACACCATATTACATTGCACGGTTCTGCGCTTTTTTTTTGTTAGCAAATTTCTAGCAGATATTTGGTTTTTCTTAAATTGTGAAAGATGGTTTTGGTCTTAGATGTGCAGTACAGTGTCTTAATTATTTCGTAATATTTACGAGACATTCATATTATGCGTAACTAAAAGTTGTGGTATTTATCTAAATTCCCAGTATTACTTTTTTTTTTCATTAATCTGGACTAATCTAGTACAAGGAAGTAATGAAGATTAGTTCAGCATGTACAGCGACACTGCTAAATATGCCAGATTCTGTTCTACTTGACAACTAAGGGCCGTATCTATAAACGGCTTTCGAATGACAGGCAACTGTTATCTCCATAGAGAAAGCATTGGTGAGCAGTTGGTTGTCATTCGAAAGCCGTTTATAGATACGGCCCTAAGTCTTCTGCTCGCACATTTACAACTTCGATTACCTGTTTACTCACGTAATTGAGCTGAAGTTGTGACAAAACACTGGACTCGTATTCGGGAGGTATACTTTGTTCGAGGTACTTAGTTAGATTCCCGGCATGGTAGCTACCACTCCAGACAAATCTGGAGTGGTTCCTTGTAAATGCCACAGCCAATGTCTTATGAAATCCTCCCCACAAGGTCTTTTGCATTTTACAAGGCTTGTTGAGGAGAAAACTGGCTCCAATTTTTAACACTGCGCATAGAGGCGAAAAGAGCAGTAATAAGTGAGCAAGGATCGACCTTAGTGCTGTGCGCTTCTAAACGCACTCATTGTGTTACGATTACACAAAATCCAAAATGCTCACACTGTTACGTTGTTACAAAATTACAGCCAACGCGTCTAGCTATGGCTCCATTTGTGTATATTGTCTATGTTCTATTGGGAATGTTACACAACATTTTAATGAGTCAAATTCTTACTAGACAATTTCTCCGTCCTGAAGAACTTATCACGAGAAGCCTCCCTACCTGCTCATGAAGTATGTTGCAGCGAGTTGTGCCTTAGTGACATGACTGCTAAGTGCATATTATATTTCGTTATCTTCGAAAATAGTATAACCATGACTCTGAAAGTTTAAAAATCTAATACACGAGTAAGAATTAACGTTTAAGAGTCCCAAAAATGGCATAAAACGGTCTTTTAAGACTACCGTATCTGCGAATCTTACAAGCAGATGCGTAAAACAAAACGATAGAAATTTGTGCTGGAAAACCCACAGTTCTCATAGAGAAAATTATGTGATGATCTCTTAAAGTTCCATAATAATTGTAAAATACTGCACGTAGAGGTAATACCGCATGTCACACTCCGGTCAGCAGATACTGAAGTGCTCCGTCGATTTTGTACCACATATGTACAAACATAATTTATATAGGGAACAAACCTTACAACCTTTACCGAGTGTATTACATATAAGGCGTCAGATGCATTTACAGTTTTTGCGTGTATTGACATCAGGGGTGTCATTTCGGGGGACATGGGGCAGGATTCCCCCCCCCCCCTTCTGGATTTAGAATTTCAAGTGTATAAAATTCATTTTTTGTATTTTGTTATTTAAATAATGCTTACTTAACCACATAAAACTGAAGTTTTATTATTACAGTTTCTAATTTATACATGCTTAATTAATAAAAATGATGCAACAAGGACACTGTCGCCGAAAAAAATCTTGCCCCCTCCCCCCTCCCCCAAAAAAACAGAAATGGCGCCCCTGATTGACATTCTGTTTTCTGCTTTATTTAGATAGCGTCTGCCCAAATACAGCGGTGAAACGACGTTTTGCTGTTCCTTGTCAGTTATTTCGTTTAGACGATTTAATTTTATTTCGGTAATTGGTAGGGTTGCCTGACATTAGTATATAACGACATGCTTCAAGAATATTAATAAAATTTGACGTAGAAAAATAAAACAATTTTTACATTTTTGTAAGTAGCGACTAATGAGCACGTTTATGTGGCGTGTCGGGCGAAGATGACGTAGAAGGACGTGTGTCGTCGCGGTTGGTGTTTCAATGGAGATGGACAAACGACTGTGCAAAGTATTTCCATGCAATGTGGCATAAAATAGAATGTAAACACACGCAAAATCACCAGCGTAAATGTACCTGACGGCTCACAGGTAGAGAGGATGATTTATAGCGGGACAACTAGTCTGCTGGGTTTCAACGTACTTTCAGTTAACTAGACGCTGTTATGTGGAGCTGTCTCCCTATTTGGCTGATCCAATAAGAATCCTGCTGTTGTGATGTGTGATGCCTATTATTGGTCTGCAGACAGCTACGTTATGTCAGACGTACATCACCTAGTCATACGTGTTATAATTAACTACAGCGGTTTCAAGGGTATGTTAGCACAAAATATTTTCGCGACATACCATCCACTATAATTATATTATAAAGTGCATGTACGTAGTAGACCGGAGGAATTGCTGTAAGGGCCTTGCCAACAAGGGGGAGGGGAAGGTGGGCAGTGCCTCCCTCTCTCTTAAGGCGGCCGCCTACCCCACGCTTCAAATGCGTTACAGTATGTTCGTAAACAGGTTTTTTCTACGAAAAATTCCACGTGAGCCCATTGTGCCAACGTACAAAAAGAAGGCAAACTTCAGATAACGCCGTAACCTAATTTTTATGACGCCACGCTTATTAAAGACACTGTTTCTAAGTCTTCCAACATAGCTAAAAACAACCTGTCCAGACTTCCTTACTTCAAAATATACTAACCGTATATACGTGAAACTCAGATTGCGATGTGCACTGAACTTAGTTGCAGACTTTCCACCAATAAAATTATATGATCACCGCTTAGCGTTCCGTAGTAAAAACCGTTCGGCGGGAACCTTGCACGCTAGTTCAGTGCTTGGCTCGTTGAGGCGAAGCGGTATTTGATGCGCGCTTCAAAGTCGACCTTACAGCTGCGCCGCTTTTGAGCCTCTCACGCGCGGGTAAGCGGTGGCCTTAATTAAAGATGAGCGGGTATTTCCCACTTTTATATTTCAGAATAGCATTGGTTTATTTGCAGATAAAATTGTAAACGACCACAGGCAAAATGTTAAATCACATTGCAAGAGGGAAGTAGTAGTAGTTTTTTTATGTCGTGGCGGCCTTCCCCTCCCAACACACACAGTAGTTGTCACAAGCCTGGTGTGTTTGACACGTGGCAACACTGTACGAGTCTTGCACGCTCGCACATGGTTGTGACGCTGAGAAAGGGTAGAGGGGGTTGGATGTGTGGCACTCCTCCAACGTCTCCTGAATCACTGCCAGACAGTCCGATCGATATGTCCCCTTCCTGGAATGCCAGTTCGTATTCAGCCAGCGTGTAAACCGTCCGTGAACAAGGGCGGATCAAGGTCGCAAACTTCTTCGCTCCATTCCGCTACTACTCTTTGCTACCAACGAGCATGCAAGAACACATTTGTAAACTCAACGTTTAAAACTTTTTTTCAGTAAATTCTTAGCGAAGATGCCAGGAGTGTGTCATAAGCAGTTGCCATTCTTCGACAACTACCGCAGTGTAAGAAGGAGAACCATTTTTCACTTTCTCGTGATGGTAAACGTGTCTGGCGTCGCTTTTTTAATTTATTTTGGGATGGGTCCTCTTTTTATAGCCAGATTAAATTACTGTTGCAACTTTACGTAATGTAACTTAAAAAAATAATTTGGCACAACATGAATCTAAATCTAACAGTATCAAGTCAAAATACTCAAACCCCATTCAAACATCAGTTGTTATACGGAACGGGTAAAATGCAGTAATGCCACTAGTATAATACGAATGTACGGAATCTGTCGCACCCGTCTTCTCGGACTCTTGTGTGTGTCTGCTGATGACGGGAATAGATTTAATTTCCCAAAACGTTCTTTTTCTGT
The DNA here is from genome assembly GCA_003012365.1 of Medauroidea extradentata. Lineage (NCBI taxonomy): Eukaryota > Metazoa > Arthropoda > Insecta > Phasmatodea > Phasmatidae > Medauroidea > Medauroidea extradentata. The sequence continues at coordinate 92,337 of PNEQ01080218.1, forward strand.
TCGTGTCTGGAAAACTACTGTGTTTTGTTACGTCTCATCGTTGTGTCGTATTTTTTTTTTTTGTTGTTTGTGTATTTTATCTGTCTTTTTGCCATGCCTGTCTCAGAACTACGTTGTCTGCTTTGGTGATGTCTGTATTTTTCTTTCGTACTTCTCTTATTTGGCTGTCCTTGTTTTATTGGACCCGATTCCATTTATGGAATTTTATGTTGTGTATGTATCATTTGTACTAAAGCTTACTCTGCTTAGTTATGTTTTTTTTTATATTCTCAGTAGTTTTCTTTGACAGACATCTATATTGTAATTGAGTGTGTCCAAAATACTACATCCAGTCATACGGGGTGGCGGTTCCATGCCAAATCAACAGATCAAGTAATCACGCTACATTTCGTTGTTGTCAGATTCACGCAGCCAACATAACAATTTTGGACAATACTAATTTTTTTTCTATGAAGGACGTTATTTTTGCCGCAATTGAAAGAATTAGGCGAAATCAAATAAATAAATAAAACACGTAAATATAGTAAATATAAACTAACGACATAAAGAAAATTTACAAAACATTCTCGTTTCACACCATGCTTCCACATTATTTGTGTCGCTATTGGTATCATTTTAGCATGCAGCTATTCAGTGTCAGTTCCTAGCGTATTTCCTTTCAGGTCTATTCTGAAGCACGGTGCTTGCGTCTAACACACTGTAAAAAACCATCATCCCAATATGTTCATTCATGCAAGAACGCTATATGGGGTTTGTTTCCTCAAGTCTACAGACAATAACACAGTGCATTATTTACTGTACGTTGCCATCGTAAGCATGTAAAATAAAACTTTATTTCTTCCACGAATTACTTTGTCAGTTACTCATAATATACTGTTAAGAAAAACATGAACAGAAATTATGGAAATTAATAGACAGGAAAAAATAATGAACACTCCTCGCAAATTACGAATGTTTCTGCTTTGAAATACATAATTTCCGTAAATTTGTTTCTCCAGACTTTGCAATGGCAGCTTTTAGGAAATGACTACTATTAAAAAACAATATATTTTCATTAAACTTTCTGCAAACACATGTGTCTAACCCTGTACTTTTTAATTTGTCACTGTGCTAACCACGTATACAACGTTTTCTCAAAACCTACTCGAAAGACGTATGTTGCCCATTTTTAGACTGGGTGCAGTCTCCATAGAGTTATAAAACCGTAAGACATTTCATCCGACCTAGCCATCGTATATCCCGTCTATGTAAAACAGGAATGTGACTTCTCAATATTCACCCCTGCCTTACGTCCTTCCATTGTAAATGCAAAACTCGTATTGACTTCCGCACGCTGCCTGAATAGTGGATTATCGTTTATATTATTGATTCGTGGAAATGTTACTGTGAAGTTCTATAGTATTCTAGTCAGAGGAATACATTCCAGTATCTAGCGCGCTTAATGGTGTACTGTAGTAGGCGAAACATGAATAAAAGTGCGTCTTGTATTCCATTGTACGTTCTATGTAACTAAATAGTATGCAGAAAAGTCTAGATCAATGGGTATGACGTGACTTGTACTATATTCGAGCTGCAGACGATTACGGAAACAAATAAAAACGAATATGTTATTTTTGAACAATTCTTGTAATGGGGGAAAGTTACAAACCAAAGAAGTATTTTGGACATATGCCATTGCAGCAAAATTTGTATCACATAAAACCAGAGAATACACACAAACAAACATACAAGTAAACAAACAAAGGTTAACATATACAACTCCACAAGAACTTCAATCAGCGATTTACAAGAAAATAACACAAACGAACACACAGGCACCAAAAAACAAACCAGGGAATAAATAAATAAATAACTCAGATTATTCTACAGAAAGAATTCCGTCAGTAAGTACGAAACAACAGACAAAAAATAAAACAACAATCACACAAAACAAAACGAACGACAAAAAAACAGGATGTAGACGACACAGCAGAAACACAGACGCCATGAGGAAAGCGAACGAATACAAATAACACAGTAACTGTGGACAGCAAGACAACTACAGAAACATACAAACACAATGGTCTCCTTGCAACAAAAGCATGTGCGACGTTTCAGAGAATGCTGTTTTTCGTTGTATTGTCTGCATTCACAGTCGTTTGACTCTCTGCTAATTTCTTTTGTTATTGTCATACTTGTATGGATTTATAATTATTTTTCTTACGCCAAATTTTGTGTATTTTTTTCGTATAATTTTTCTATATAGGCTAGGCTTTCTTTGAATATATTTATTTTCGGAGTTTTTCTTGTGTTCTAATATTTTAGCTCTTATGTCCGGATAGGACCATATCCCTTCTCAGAATGCCTGCATTTATACTAAATGGGTATTCAGCTGATATGTTGTACCAGTTGCATACTGCAAAAAATGAACCACTGCAGTAAGTACCAGTAAAATGTCAAGTGTGGAGTTTGACATCTCTATAAAAACTTACTGTTCCGTGCAGTTATTTACTTTCATAAATTATGTAAATGAACCCTAATCTCCAAGGCCTACCAAATATTGGTGTTTTGTTTCCAAATTATATGATGATTAGGTACTCTAATTTATCACGGGAAATGGCGACTGTTTGCTAGGTTGCAACATTATATATATCTTAATATATAAAATTAAGTGTCCTTACTGACACACTCACTCCCTCACTCACGCATCAACGCACAGCCCAAACCGCTGGACCTAGAACCAAGAAATTTTGAGTGAGGTTTCCCCTGGCCACGTAGGCACCCACTTATAATAAATTTTTCGAAATTAGATAATTAAGGGGGTGAAAAGGGGTGAAATGTGTTTTCAAAGAATCTATGATATCTCATTAACCGTGAAAGGTATCGTAATTTTTTTTTACTTAAAAATATTGCCAAAATAAATGCACATTTTTTAATTTTCCGATTTTGCGAAATTCGAAAATTAAGAGAGTGAAAAGCCGTAAAATATGATTTTCATTAATCCGTAATTTCTCCTAAACCATTCCAGATAGTGAGGTAATTTATTTATTTTTTATAAGTAAATATCTAAAAATATCTAAAAATAGTTATTAGAATTTTTCGAAATTCGTCCTTGAAAGCTCTTAAAAATATATAACGTGTTTTTAATTAATCCCACTTATCCCATAAACCAGTGGAAATATTGAAATAGTTTTTGCATTAAAACAAATATTATGTATATATCAAAAAATTTGTTTCAGGATTTTTTGAAATTCATCCTTGAAAGCTGTCAAAAAAATAAAATGTGTTTTCAAATAATTGTCTGTACCGCATATACCCGTTGAAATATCGAGATGTTTTTTTATAAAAAATAAGATTATGTAAATATCTACTAATAAAATTCATGATTTTATGAAATTCGAAAAATTAGGATGTGAAAAACAGTAAAATGTTACAGTCTGCCCCTCCCCCCCCCCAAAAAAAAAGAGAATGATCATGGAGAAATAATACAACAGTTGTGTCTTTTTGCCAACCTACTCATATATAAACCTCTTTGGACTGTTGCCTGTACATACGAAAGAATTATCACAACCTGCCTTTAAGCATTCACTCAGGTATTGTATAAAGTTTGTGGCGTAGGTGGGGTGGGGTTACGGGTTTGTATCCCGTGCAAGACTTTGCGATTAGAATTACTATTACATCATACGAGCATATTGCGCGCGCTCTTTACACTGAACTAAAACCATTTATAGTTCACTGTTATTGAGTACGCTAGATGTTAAATGCCTTCATCATGTATTTTATCCAGAGTTACTGTTTGTATTACATAATTTCACGCGGGCAAAGCCGCAGCCGGGCAGCTATTTTATAGAGTAATAAAAGATGAATTAAAAACAAATATGTTCTTCAATTAAAGTACGCTCAGCGAAGTGAACTGAATAAAGCTGTTTGTATTTGTTGCTTTAAAGAAATGCGGAGAATATTGTAACACCATCAATTAATACGCAATTTAAAGTTAATTACTCTTGTCTATAGTACACGCGGGCGAAGTTTCAAAGGGACAGCTCATATGTGTGTGTATATATATATATTGTAGTATTTGGCTACAGAAAGTTAATAACTTTTAGTTTACATTCTAGTAATTTTTTTTATGTTTACTTTTACTATGTAACTAAGAACTTTAACTTCAATTTTCTTTGGTTTATAATAATCTTAATTTTTTTGTTTCCTTTTAGCATTAGCATATAGTTAATTATGCCTACTCCTTTAGCTATTTAAGTAATTTTTTTTATTATTTTTGTTAGGACTCACATCCAAAACTAAATTTTATTGTATAATTTTAGTTTTTTTTTCTTCTTATTGTTCGTTTTCTTGCTTTGAGGTTAGTTTTCTTTCTTTCGTTTGTAATTACCAGTTATGCGTTCTCTGGAACTCAGACGCTTTTTATAAGTTTTCTGAAAGGGTTCTAGGTTCGTGCCGAACTCTGGAGGGGTTTGAGATTAGGTTTTGGAGTGTCTTGGCTGGCGTCATGGAAGGCATAGGCTTCTGATTC